>VDFB02007702.1:0-66366 GCA_007258455.2 Sequoia sempervirens | reverse complement strand
AGAAATAAAAAGTTTTTAAATTTCATTCTTTTTATATTTGATTTTTAAATATTTTATTTTATATGTATATTTTATTATATATAAATATTATATATATATTATAATATTATAATATTATATATATGATATATATTATAATATTATAATATTGTATATATATAATATGTATATGTTATTAAAATATATATATATATATATATTTAATATTTTAATTTAAATAAAATTTGTTATATGGAATTTTAGATGGGAGTTAAATTTTATAACTAAATAATTTATTTATTTGCAAATATAATAATATTTTATTTGACATATTTAAATAATGTCAAATAGTAGATTGAAATTTAAAAAAAAAAAATGATTATGTGATTATTATATTTGAAGGAAATTGATATTTTAATAAATAGCCGTAAATTTCAAAAGAAGTGATTTTAAGCTATTAATTAAATGTATATTAAGGACATATTTTGTTTATGTAAAATAATGAGGAATAAAATATGATTAATTGAAATATATAAAATTATTAGATATATTTTAATTAATGGGGTTTTAAATTATTAAATAGGACTTAATCTAAAATGATTATCGCACGGATAAAGAGGAAATGTAATTAACGAATGATCAATGTTTTAATTGAAATATTGATTTTGATTTTGATTAATTTATTTATCTTGTGTTGAAATATAGATTAAGTGACTTGATTAAGTGTTTATTTAGTAAAATATCCCGATTTTGAAGATAATTGTTAAATGGAGAGTTAATGATTGACTTAATTCAATCAAATGACCTTATTTATTAAAATCGTTTGAATATGGAATTTAATTGTGAAACTAAGAGATAATGGAAGATTTATTTTACTCAGATATTTTAATAATTAAATTGTTTGATTATGGAACATAATGGTGGAACTTAGAGTTAATGCATGATTATTTTAGTCAGATGTCTTTACTTATCAAATGTTTGACTTAATTATAATTTGATTTTGATTATTGTGGGAATTGAGACAAATGAAGTTAAAAGGATAGATTTAAATATAGATTATCCTAAGATGACTTTTGGTTACGTAATAGGAGCAAAGGAAGATTTTATATTCAAATGAATTATTTCGAATGTTGAATCTTAATAGTCAAAGGTTTTATTTTAAAAAGGTAGATTTTAAATGATCAAGTGTTTTCATTTTCAAAGGTTGATTTTATTAATAAATGTAATTGGGAAAATGAAATATACTATTGGTTTGAACCCCTTTGAGTTGTCAACGTGCTTTGAGTTACTATTGAGTTGTGCGGATAAGGTCAATTATTTATTTAATTCTTGTGTGACGTAATTGATTGACTTATTATTTAATCTAAGTGCTTTGATAAACGAATGGTTTCATTTATAGTATATGATTGTGATACTAGAGAAATGATTGAATATTTTAGTCGAATGATTGTATTTATTTGAACGCTTTGATTAGAGAAGTTACTTGTAAATTTTAGAGTAAATGATTGGGTTGTAAATACTTCAATGTTGGGAAGTGAATTTGATGTATTTGATTGAGTAAATGCAAGATTGAAAACGGTGATTGACTGGGTTTAGGAAACCCTAACATTAGATATTGAATTGCCTGGAATGCTTTTATATCATGTTTCTTTCATTTTTTTCCTTGTCGGGCAAATGGGGTTACGGGTCTATGTAAGTCTTCCAGAGAAGTTCTTTAGAGTGGGATGTTTTGTGTAGAGGTTCAATTTGTGAATCACCTTGGGAATGGTGTAGAGTTGTACTATGATGTTGTACCCGGTTTCCACGAACGGGGATTTGTGCCTCCTTGGGAATAGGAGAGGGTAATGTGATTTGTACCTCCTTTGAAAGGAGTGGGTTTTTGTAATTGGTTTCCTCCTATGTTTGGAGTGGGTTTGTACTTTTTTTTCCTCCAGTGTTTGGAGAGGGTTTTGACCTTATTGCCTCCAGTGTATGGAGAGGGTTTTAACCTTGTTTTCCTCCAGTGTTTGGAGTGAGTTTCCTTGTTTTGTTACCTCCTTGGATTGGAGAGGTCATGTTATCTTGTTTCTTAGTGTGGTTACACCGTGTGGGTTGTCTTAGGAGAGTGGCTTGCAATGGGCGCCGCACACAAAGTGGTGCCAGGATAACCCTTTGTAAGTTGGTTAATTCAGTAATAACTAAATTAAACTTTTAGAAGCTTAGGTTGCATCAAACATTAAACAAGATAATTTGTGCCTCGCTCATGGGCCCAAGGGCTTGTTTTAGACTTGGGATGAGACGGGAAGGCCTGGAATGGCAAGATCATCTATCTTGTCTTCACGAGAGGTATTTGGTTCTGCATGAGTAAGCATGGGTGCCGAGATTTTGGTAGAGGCCACTAGGATAACCCATGGAGTGGGGGTCGGAGCCTAGGAAGATTCCCAAAGGATATCCCTTGACGAGCTATGCGATGACACTCTTTCTAAGTCAATAGTTTGTACTTGGTATTTGTGACACTCTTGATCTATTCTATGTCTAGAAGCAATGTAACCTATGGCAGTGTTGTGTGAGTCGTACCTAGAGTTGTGTGTATGACCATTTATGTCATGTGATGTGTACTTGTAATTATTTTGTATTAGCTTTATGTGACCCGTGTCTAGTGGTAGATGGTCTTGGGTAGGAATTCCTGGTTACTATCTCCTAGCACAGAGGGAGTGGAACCTTTTGGATTCCACGTGGTCGAGTGGCGTGCTTCTTAATCCGTTGGTTCTTCTTCTTGTTCGTGTGGTCGTGATTTCCAGTTGAAGAGCTCATGGGAATCAGTTTCTTCTCATGCCTTATTCTCTCAGTACTTATTGTATTTTATTACCCCTCAGTTGTTATCGAGGTGGAATTTGTAAATTGTAATCATGATTATTGGATTTACCTCATTCGGGGAATAAGTGTTGTAATCATATTGTTTAAATGTTGTTAATTGGAATCTTGAGGTATTTATTATCCTTGTTGTAATTTATCTTGTATGGGTTGTATGTAATCTTATTTTTGTAATTGATTAATGTTTTGGTTTCAATTGATGTTAATTGTTGTTTGGGTTTTAAAGTAATCTTTGTCTCGTGGCCTTAGAGGTTGTTGGCAACGTGTATTCATCTTACATGTTATTGGTACTTAAAAATAAAAATTAAAAAAATTGGTACGTTTAAGTAGTGAATTGCAACTTCCTCTAGGGTTGCGTGGCGGGGCATTACATGAACACCTTTGGGTATGGATCCTAGCATAGCATAGCTTACTAGTCCATGATATTCATACCCTCCTTGTGCATTTTTTGTTGACAGTGTGTATGTTTGTGTATGTTGTCTTGTTGCATTTCATACATATGTGTTCCTTTGTGCTTATGTTGGTTTTCCATGGGATCTTGAATCTTAGGGGGCTTGTGTACTCCCCCTAGATTCATTGTCATCCTATCTCTTCAACATTGAGATAATCAAACCCCTCTTGACATATTTTTACTTTAGTGTGAGTTTGAGTGTAAGTTCATACTCTCACCAAAGTGGGCGCTAAATGTAGTGTCGTAAAATATCACCCTTGAAAATTTCACACTATTTTTTTCTCCCCTTAAGTGTATGGACCTAATTGTACACCTAATTTCTTAAATTATGCATTTTGTGGCCCATTTTAAACATTTACTAACAAATTTAATGTAGAAAATGAAAGAATTCATTTAATATTTTTCCCTCAACACCTTAGATCCAGAAAAATAGGGTTGGGACCTAGTCGCCTAGGGCAACTTAGTCCCCCTATTTTACCTCCAAAATTAAATATGTCAGAGGTTGTATTTTATTATTTGAATTTCAAATGTCCAATATCAACTTTAAAGATTTAATTTTTAATATAAAATTAGAATAATTACATATAAATACCTAGTTATTACATCATTTGAAAACTAACAAGCAATATCTAGAAATAATTGGAAATCAAGAGCACTATCAAGCAATCAAGCAAGTCAAGAATAGTCAAGAGTAGATTTATTGTAGCGATTCAATATCAAAGCATCATGTCAAAGTGAATGTGATTTTTTCATGTTATCATATTGTTTCTGAGATCTAGCCCTTGTAGGTCTTCAAGCAAATCAAGCTAACAACAATCAAGCCTTGAGGAGATCTTGTATGACTTCAGTCCTTCAAGGAATCCATTTTTGGGTGGTGAGTTGCAGTCCATTGTTGATTCATCATTCATTTATCATTTAGCCTCTATCCCTCAAAAGTATAATCTCTCTTTCATTGACATTTCGATTGTGGATGTGGAAACACCAACACAGGATTTGACTGAGACAAGCTCCTATATGGCATAACCCTTTCTCTCTCTTTGAGTGCACGCAGGTTTTAGATCGGAGAAAAATTCAAAGAAGTTTAAAAGTTAATTATTCATTGTTGCATTCAAACACTACACCTTGACAAATTTAATGGAAACTCAATTATCTTAGCACTCGATGATGATCTAACAATGCAACATCTAGGAAAAGAAGGATTTGATCTAGCTCCAAAGGACTATGAAATCATATCTAGAATTCATCTATTGGGACATAGTCGCCCAGGGTGACTTGGTCCTTAGAAATCAACTTCAAATTTATATCACAGGTGCACAAAACTCTGCTCAATCTATTTTTGAAGTCTAAATTTGTTTGTGACATTTTGGATTTGTTGTTTTTGCATCAGAATAGTTATTTGAATCATTATCCTAGTCATTTCATTACATTTCACTCCAAAATCCATTCCAAGTTTGGTCAAGGGAAATTTGACTCACCTTTTAGGTTGTAAGTTAGTCTTATACCTTGTCCAAATTCATCAAACCCCCGCTACTACAAACATTCTAAATGAAATGAGGAAAATTTCCTAAAGGGCCTAGGGTGAAAATCCTAGGCTTGCCTCCCCCATTTTTCTTCATTTTAGTACCCATCAACGTTAGATGGTGTCTTTGAAATTTTAACTTGGAGGGTCATTGCATATTCAATTGACTGAGATAAATAAAATATGAATGCATATTTAGGGACTTTTGGTTCACAAGAACCTTTATTCACCAAAAGGATAAAAGTTATAGCTTTTATTTTTTATGATATGCTTCATCTTTGGATGAAAAAAATGTTAGATTATTTAATAATTAGGATGCTATTTAATTTTTAATTTTCATACATATCTTAACATGGTAGAAATTTGATAGTGGTGTTTTATATTTGTTGTCCTTAAGTTCTTTTTCTAAATAATTGCATTAGAATTGTGATACCCTAAGTACTAGAAATTGAAGTTGTTGCAAAAGTTGAAATTAAGTAGATGACTAAAATAAAACATACTAGAAAGAATCAACACAATAACTTACCTTGGATAAATTCAATTAATACATAATGGTGGAGGTTGTGCTTCATCTCCACTCCCCTCATGTAATATTTACAAGCCATTTTGTTCTAATGAAGAACATAAGAGGATCTTGAGAAGACTATTTCAACGATCTACTAGCTTGCCTTACAAAAACTTAACCAAAAAACTCACTCCATTGTCCTACTCAATGATAAACATGTCATACAACTCTAGAATGAATAATACATTACCCCAAGGGGCATATGCATACAATTATGTGAGTTCATAAATTACTAGAAACTTCAAACATATTTTGCATGAGAAGATGAAAGAACAAACATAATGGCTCTTTTTTTGGATGAAGCTACTTTATTTTCCTTATAGAAGGCATGTTTTTCATATTCCAAATTAATTTGGATAACCCATATTACAAATGAATGAACTAGAATGCAACAAATGTGTATTGATATTTAAAATTTAAAGAATATATGTCAATATATACTTTTTTCACTCCTATTATGGGCATGAGAATATCTAGCTCTTCTTAGGCCATGTACATTTGTTTCCTAAGTCTTTCTATCCTTTGAACTTTTCTTCAAGTAATTATATTTTAAAAGAGTAGGTGCCATTTCAAGTTCATGAGTCATAAAAATGTGAAGCTAGTCTAAATACTTGAATCAATTTAGATTTCAACAATTTTCATGATCTAATTTAGATCAAAACTTCCTAGTTGGAAGGCTTTTGCTCCTTAAAATATTAAGGATGCAAAGATGAAGTATTTACCCTTGTTTCTAGTGAACTCCACTTGTCCTTTCTTGGAAATGACCTTATAGTATTGTGTGCTTCTTTCTCTACTATTTTCTCATTGTTGTCCTCACCTTCAATCGATCCCAATTCTTCTTGAATATTTAGTGAATTTTTTTTACTGAAGATGTCAGTTGACCTCCATAATCTAACACAAAGGGCTTTAAAAGGTATGTGTTCTCATTCAAAATTGTGTTATTTCAATATAAAAGCATATGCAATATAAATGTATTACCCCCCACTTATTTAACAATCCTAAAGCAATAGTCGCATTGACATGAAGTCCTTTTTTACTCAAGTAAAGTCATACCTCATCCCCATCTTAGAACTTTGTGCTTAATTCTATGTTAATCACACCTTGCTTAATTTTTAGCTTGAGATGCATTCAACTTATTTGTAGATGAAGATGAATCTCCTTATTATGTCAATGAACACTCAACTCTTTGCATTTCTAACACAACATATGGGCCAACTTGTAAAGTTAATAGGATTTTGCTAGAAAGTGAAAATTATAGGCCAAAAATGATACATAAATTTCATTATTCACCACTTTTACTTTCAACACTCAACATCTACTTCTTTTAATAAAAGTTACAAAATGTATTTTTTTGGATTTTAAAAAATGAAATGAAATAAGAAAAATTGTAATATTTATGACCTTGATTTTCTAGTAAATTTAGTTTACAACACAAAAATTGTGATGTTTGTAACAAAAGAAGCAAAACAAGTTTTACAAATTTCATCTTTTGTTTTGGTTTTAGCCTAGCTAGAAGATAAAATAGTTCTCTACTATTCATGTGAGTTTTATATTATAAACATGCAAGTTAACATCTTGTTTTATCTTTCAAGAAAAGCATGAAGTTGTGTTATTTATGCTTTGAGATAGTTATTGAATTGCATAGCAATATGACAATTGATTTAAACATGAAATGAAAGCTCTGGTATATTATTTGAGTAATGAGGAGGAGGAACTATATGGTACCAAAACCTAAAAATGTATATAATTGTAAGATCTCTGGTAAGAAAATATTTATATATTCTACAATTGAATTTAGAACATTGTGAAAATATAAGCATGTGAATGGAGGAGTGAATTTATTTGCATAGCATTGGGTAAGGTTGATGTAGTGATTTATATGATCTAAATGAAAATTGTAAGTTTCTTGTAATTGATGTGTATTCACTTTATCAAGAGAATATCATGACCCACAACCTAGTGCTTGTGAACAAAGTATGTGAACCCTTGTTTCAAGATTTTGTTAAAAGTGTTTTTGAATTTATTTTAATTTTAATAAATTTTAAGTACATGAATGGTGTTTCTAATGTAGTTTTCACCATACTTCATTTGTTTCCTTTTCAAATTATAGTGTTCATGATTGAATGTAATCATTTTTTAGTTTAATTGTGTATAAAAAAAAATATTTTGTAATTAGTAATGTTTGTTTATGTAAATCACAAGTTAATATAAGTTACCTAAACCAAATAATTTTTCTCATTCATAATGTGAAGCTCAAGTTACAAATGACAAAGGTATGGATTTGTGATATTTCATGTAAATGTTTTTTGTTGGATTTATTATATCATTAGATAGGCATATAGGTTATTATAGATTAAATAATAATAAATTAGCATTCACATGTTTATGTATTTATTAATATTTAATCTATACTAACATATATGCATATTTAATGATGTAATAAATCCAACATTTTTTTTAGAAACAATTTTCCTTTCAAATTCCAAATTTCTTCTGGGTGTTTCAAAATCCCTCCTCTAATGCTACATATGAGAGAACTCTCCTTTGAAAGTTCACATCTCCTCTGAGTGTGTCAATATCCCTCCAACTATGATGTGGGAACCAATCTCTCCTCTTAACCAATGTATATACATTAAATGCACCCACAAGAACTTCCACAAAATTCCAAGCCTCCTTGTTCCATGAAAGGACACAAATGTAAACGTTGTTGTTTCTCATGCAATGAATCGTCTTTGAATGAGAAGGTAGTTCGAGATGACAAAGTTCCTCTTGCATCCAATTCCTCCAACCTACAATACATACACTTCTTTTAAACTTCAGCTATTAGATGTTGGATGTGAGCCTTTGAGAATCTTGAAACCCTTGCCAGATGTAGCACATATGACCCCAAGAATACAAGCAATGTTTAATATGTGTGTGTCCATGTAAAAAATAGATTTCAACTTCAATCAATAATACACCCATTATAATATTGTGTAAACACAAATAAATCCTCCTTATGAAAACTTATATCTAAAATATAACGCTCACACCTATAAAACCCTATATCTCCAAGAATAAATGATTTTACAAAGCCTCCTTTATCACTATTCAAATATTCTAGTCTTATATGTGTCTATACCAATGCACTTTGTCACTTTGTCAAATATATTACATCAATAGTTAGATTTTAGTTTAGATTAGAATAATAATAAAATAAATTAATATATAGGGCTCTAGGAAAATTCACCGTCAGCAATTCACCAATGGAAAATTCATCATCAACAATTCACCGCGGGAAAATTCACTACCACCAGCAATTCACCGCCATGGAAAATTAACCGCCAAAAATTCATGCAATTAATTTTTCACACAGTGAATTGTCATGACAGTGAATTTTCCCACGGTGAATTGTTGGCAATGAATTTTCCATGGTGAATTGCTAGCGGTGAATTTGTTGTATACCAATATATAGATGTTAATTTATAAGTAAATAGATATTAGCTAATAGTGAGTAAATTAATAAATAAATTATGTTTGTAGCTTGATTAGTTGAGAAGTTAAGTTTCCATAAATAAGTTAGCATGGAAATATATTGACTTTATAAACCACCACAATGTAAATGATAAAATATCCAGATTGAATTCAAATTCTAATATCTCAATTTTTTTATTCATGTGCAATAATGGTGTAGTCATTTGCTCTTCCATTTAACATGATATCAAAACAACCAATTGAGCAATA
Organism: Sequoia sempervirens; assembly: GCA_007258455.2. Taxonomy (NCBI): domain Eukaryota; kingdom Viridiplantae; phylum Streptophyta; class Pinopsida; order Cupressales; family Cupressaceae; genus Sequoia; species Sequoia sempervirens. The sequence continues at coordinate 57,276 of VDFB02007702.1, read as the reverse complement.
TATTTGTCTATAAGAAAAACTATTGAAAGAAATTATCATTCATTAGAAGGAATACTTGTGAAGATTGTGTATGAGAAGAGGAGGTTAATTCTTTGTTGGGTGCTATATTTGAACAATGGGCGATTAGGATGTTTCAAAAACAGTTGTCATTGCACCAAAAGATTGACCTGTTAATAGCTGATAAGAAAATATCACATCGTTATACTTGTATAAAGAAGGAATGTTGCACTTGAATTTTTATTGTATATGGTGATAAAATGGCATTGCAACAACCAAAAGGAAGAAGTGTTCAAGGGAATATGTGGGTGATTGACATAGTGCAACGTTCCTTTTTTTTTATAAATGTGCAGATTCAATACTTTTTATGTAGATGGTGTGTGACAAGAGCATCTAGGCGTGAAAGGTACACAATTAGCATTTTCAAATATATTTGTTGTAATATATCTGGCATAGTGCATCGATATAGGCAGATATAAGACTAGAATATTTGAGAAGTGATAAAGGAAGCTTTCCAAAAATTATTTGTTCCTGGAGATATAAGGTTTTAGAGGTGAGGGTTATTTTTGAGATATAAGTTTTTATAAGAGGATCTATTTGTGTTTATATAGATATTATAATGGTTGTATTATTGACTGAAGTGACTTTTTTTTAACATGGATACACACATATCAAATATTGTGTGTATTCTTGGGGTTGTATGTGCTACATTTGGCAAGGGTTTCAAGTCTCTCAAAGACTCGTGTACAATATCTAAGGCTAGAGTTTAAAGGAATATTAGATTGGAGGTTGGAGGCATTGGAGGCAAGAGGACTTTTGTCATCTTGAGCTAGCTTCTCCCTTAGAGATGATTCATTGTATGAGAAGCACTAGTTTTTATATTTGTGTCTCTTCATGGAGAAAAGGGGGGCTTGGCATTTTGTGGAAGTTCTTGTGGGTGCAGTTAATATATCTACATCGGTTGAGGTTATTTGTACAATAAAGGAGGGATTGGTTCCAACAATGCTAAGGAGGGATATTGACACACTTGGAGGAGATATGGACTCTCGAAGGAGAGTTGTTCTCGCATATGTAGCATTAGAGGAGAGATTTTAACACACTCAGAGGAGATGGGGATTTTCAGAGTAAATTTGTTCTCTCATTATGCAAGGAGGATGGGGACATTTTATGTTCTCTCATGTTGTACAAATATTTTGCAAGTTTAATAGCCAAGAGATCCACTAATGGGTTCAGTTTGATGTTTCTTGGGTGAGCGAGGAGAATTGGTGGAGGTGCTTCATCAAAGTCTCCAAAAGGGTTTGTGTTCAATTCTTGCAGTGTTCCACCCTTTGTTCGAATTGAAGTAATAATAGGGGGAATGTTGGATTTATTACATCATTCTAGATAGGCATATAGGTTAGTATAGATTAAATAATAATATTTTTGATACAATGGTAAAGAAGGTTCCCAACCCTATTACAAAGAAATCCTACAAGCTAAAGAGAACAATAAAAATCAAAGGGGAACCAAGAACCCAAGCGCTTTACAACAAAAATGCTACAAAATTAGAAAAAAATAATTGCAACAAGGAAAATATAACCAAACACCAGTATTAAACAACATCAAACCCTTAACTAGAAAATCTCACACCCTTGACCCTAGTGTGGGACTAAGATACATGTTTTGAAATACCTTTCTTCTACCTTTGGATGGTCCAATAAATCTCATTATCAATATTCTTAGTTAGAGGAGAGAGTCAAGGGGAATTCCTCTCTAAGACCTCAACCACGTACAACACATGAGAGGAACATCTAATCGAGAAATCTAACCACTCAGTGTAAACTACAACACAAACCTAAGGAGGCACACCAACACCATCCCCCAAAAAGAGGATCAATAATTGCTAGAACAAGATTATCAAGCAATGCCAATGGTGAAGGTTCCACCACCCCAACAATAGTCTATGACCAAAGACTCATGAGGAACATCTAGAAAATATAAGCCATCAAAATCATCAACCATCAAGTGCTCGAAGAAAGTTTCATGCCACCACGTAGCAAAACAGCTACCATTCTTACAACATGAATGAGTGAAATTAGAATTAAGTTTCCTATAAGTGAAGCATCACCTAGAACAAAAAGGAAGACCCATTATGTCCCAAAACCATAGCCCACAATCTAAGAACATTTCCCACCTTTATAGCCAAGTATACATTAGTAAGAAGAAAAAAAGAGGTTCATCAATAGACTATGGATTATTAATGGGAAACAATAAGAGTGGGTGGTCTCTCATGCACTTTGGCCTTAGCTTAAACCTTGGAGGGATATTCCCAAAGGTATCCTAAATAAGGTTTAAAATCAGTTAAAATATAACATGATTGCATAATCAACAGCTACATCAAATGCACACTTGACCCCATTTTTATATTTAGGTCAAAGACAACTAGTTACATATAACCTCTTACGTAGTTGTGAAACATAAAAATATGGTGACCCTTAAGTTTAATGGTTAAAACCTAGGGTATGTTTCCACATTTCTAGGGGTTTCATTAGGAAGGAGATCAACAAGATGCCATAGATTGACTTTCAACCTCAATGGTGAGCCAATCAGATCTGGATCTCCTTTTAGGGGGGTTTATTAGGGATTAATTAGAAATTATTTGAAATGATTAAACTAAATGAGCTATATGAACTAACATGAGAATGCAGATTCCTGAAAGTACAGAAACTGAAACAACACTTTGCAGACAGATTTGGGAGGGTTTTGATAAAATGCACCTGTCACCAAAAGTTGCTTCTGAGATGTGCAAAGGGACTCATTCGCCCCTGGGCGAATGGGTCTTTGCTTGGGATTCTAAAAACACTTTTTACAGTCCTTTGATGTTAGGTACGAGTCTCTAATTTCTGGTTTCAAATCTATCAGAATGTCGTAAATACATCTTGCAATTGAGTTTTCGTAGATTGATGACAATGATGATAACAAATGCAACAATGCAAAATTTATCTTCAAGATATCTTCAATCCTTCTTCAAACTTGTAACCTACACATACACAGAGGGAAATTGTTGGGCCATTTAGGGGCTTGCCACAATCAAACTCCGTGAATAGTGTTCTCACTTTCACAATGGCAATATCAATGGATAAAAAACCTTAATGGAAATGGAAGGAAATGATGAATGAACCCACATGTTGCAACTCACCACTGTTTAATTGCTTCCTTGAAGGACTGAAGACATACACATCACTCCAAGGGAATTGATATTATTTCTTAATAGATTGGCTTGATTGCTTGAATGCATGAAGACTTGAAACATCTTTTTGGCCTTCAACATGAACACACATAAACTTTGATATGATGTTAGGATCTTGATTGTTGCTACAAAGGACTGATAATGATGCTCTTGTATGCTCAATTCTACTCTTGTCAATAATTTTCTCAATAGGATTGCTCTCATAAAAAAAATTATATTTCAAATGATAAAAAGACTATGTATTTATAGTTGTTTATCCAATTTCCCATAAATTAGATTCCAAAATCTGACACTTACCATTTGAATTTTGATCATTAAAATACTGCCAAAAACATATTTAAATTTGGGTCCTAGCTCATAAAGGGGACCCATTTTCCCATGGGTAAATGGGTCCTGGCTATATTTCCAGGACACACTTGTTCCAAGGCAATTTAATTATTAAATGCATTTATTTAATGTTGGTTCCCATTTCGAAAAATGGTAAAATTTGGGCTTTGGAATGCATAATTAGGAAAATTAGAAGCTTAATTAGGTTTGATAGATTAAAGGACCCAAACATAATGTGAAATTGTAAAGGTATACAATTTCCTACACTACAAGTTGATAACACTTTTACATGAACTTATAGATAAAAACATTATTTAGATTATTTCACTTGATATTTTACAAAGTGACAAGATGCAAACATTTTGGACATTATTCTTTGATGATTTAACAACATAGGGTTTGCATAAGATAGTTCACTAGTTTATAACACTAAATCATGAACAACATGCATTCTCTAATTTACTCCTCTAATCCTATTGTCAATAAGGATGGGGGTGATTGAAATGATAGATTGATTGACCCTTCACCAATGTGGATCAGTGCCTACTCTATCGGACAACAAAGTCATGAGTAGCAAAGAGGGAGTAAATGTATCTTGTAAAGCATCAATATGATCTGATTTGCATTAGTATGAAAACCATAGATTACATCATGTACAATGGACATACTTAATAATCCATCTAACAAATACAATGAACCATATACAATAGAATAATGACCATTACAAATAATTTGTAATGCATTAGATGTTGTTACACGTACATCATACCTCTATTACGCTCACACTAGCAAATGTGGTGAGGGAAAATACACAAATATGAGTATATGCTCCCCTAAATCATTATAAACTACTATAGAGACATCATTAAAAAGGATGTGCATTATAAAACCATTCCTACACTTTACCCAAAAACATTCCTTCGTTTGCAACATAGACTTACAACATTTGATTCCCTAGAACAACTTGCAAAAAAAATTCTCGAAAAATTGGTTCAACAACCAATTGTTTGTACGAATAACAAATTGGTATTTATTATTTTTTGTTTATAGTGTCTATTTTCTTGTGAAAACTTTAGGAGGGTGTGGATTCCTCAAACCTGGCATGAAATAATCACTCAAATTGTAGAAATCACATGTGGGAAGCATTGAAGTTTGTGGAATAGTTAAAATAGATGATAGAGATCCATTGTGGATCAATCTGGGTGACTGGAACCCTCACAACCACATTTATGGCAGTATGGACACCCCTACAATCTCCAATTAGATCTCTTGTGTAATCATGTCCAAAAAATCAAATAGATGTATCTTAGGCTAGAAGGGACTATCTAGTAGCTACAAGGTCAAATCCAATGTCAATGGGGAGATGGGAAAGCCCTAGAAGTAAGTGGAATAGTTTTCTAACCGTTTCAACGTCAAAATGAGGAAATAGTAGGAGTTTTAGAATTTTGAGGATCAAGGGTCAAGGATACCTTGTAAAAAGTACCTAGATATGGGGAAGGTCAAACACCTAAAAAGGACAAAGGAAAGAGCATGAAACAAGTGAAAGGGATACCAAAAATAGGAAGGGTGGGGGTCAAGAGAAAAGAGAAATCAAGGACCAGGGGTGAGGCATACTAGGCACTAAGATAGAAGGAAGACTACAACTCTGACTCCAATAAAGTAAGTAAAAACAATTATTCAAGAGTCAAGGAGAAGGCATACCAAGTACTTAGGGCAAGGAATGGAAAAAACCCTAGAACTAAAAGGAAAAGGATTGGGTGTGAAGGGAAAGAAAAAGGAGGCAAAGAGCAAAGATCGGGGAAACATGGAAATGCTATATGAGGAAGGAAAACTCTAAAAATCTGACAGAAAAAGGAACACAAGGTAAATGGTTGTGGTTTTGGGGATTTGGAGGAATTCATACTAAGCATCCAAGGAAATGGAAGGTTGAAACCCCAATATTGAAAGAAAACTTAAGAAAAGGATAAGGAAATTAGAGTTCAAGGATCGAGGGTGCCAAGTAAATGGTACCCAAGGAAGTAAAGTCACGAAACTCTAATTCAACAAAGGACTTATTACAAAGCATCAAGGTTTTGGGAGGTGAATGAAATGGTACTTAGGTAAGAGAAATCCTAAAATCCTAAACAGTTAACACATTGATAGGTACATGAGGAATGAATGGGACAACACCTATACAAACTTTGACCAAGGGAGGCCCATTAAGAAACGTCTCATATCACTTATCTATGATGAGAAGAAAAAGGCTAAAAGGACAACAAAGGGATGAGGGCCCAACCACATTCTAATATGGGAACTAGCAGTACCTTCATATTCAATAACCTATGTACAAGGCCTACCCTTCACCTTCAAAATGACCTCCTTAGGAAATTCCTTGGAGGTGATGGAATTAAAAAATTATAAACAAAAATCTAATGATGATCTACATATCACAAACAACACAAAAATTTTAAGAGATCACTCAAAAATATCTCACTGTGTTTTATCATTGATTTAGATGACTATTTAAATATAAGTTAATATAAAACTTCAAATCACATAACTACTGCCACTTGAAAATAATTGTTTGTTAACAAAAAAAAATTAGAGTATAATAATGTTTATTATCCTACAAGAGGTGTTTATGTCCATGAAAAAATGGTCATAGGTAGTGTGACCAATGTTCAAAGTAACTAAGTCAACTTTCAAAAACTACCAAATAGAATTGTCAATAGCTTCATAATAGGAGTCTTTATGAGGGAGATTGGGTAGTATAACCCATACTAGCATGATAAGGATGGGTTGTGAAAGAGGATTAAAAGAAGGAAACAAGGGTTTGAGCGAGAGAGAATTCTCGCCCCACAAACACAACCTACCATTACATGTCAACTCCCAATGAGCATGGGAACCAAATCTATCGATTAAAAATCCCTTGGTACAAGGGTAAAGCTCATTTTTCATTAATGAGGGGTGTTCAACATGCCAACACCCACTTATGTAGGTTAGGTAGAGAGGGATAATGGAAATTAAATCTATGAATTAAGACACTTTGAACATAATGGGAAACATTCTCATTGATCTCCAGACCACAATGCACAATAAGAACTAGAGAATAGGGTAGAATATGTTTTGACAATTACTTAATATAATACTTTAGAGGAAATTTAGAATTTGAATAAATTCCCTATTTGTGGAGTTGGTAGATAGTGGCCAAATCAAACAATGAATAAATTTCCTTGTATATTTCTATGTCATATTTTGGCCATTCCATGCTTTGACAAATTGTTCAATTGCAAGAACTCAAAAGATTAAATGGATTACAATGCAACAAAGTTGAGTCAAGATGGTGCATTGAGAATATTTTTCAGTGGTTCAACAAGGAACAAAATCAAGGAAAGCGGGTCATTTTTAAAGGATAAGCTTACATGAGCAAACTATACTAGAAACTATTGGAATTGGCATATTTAGAGAAGTTACATCTATTTACATTGTTTGCCTTGTTATTACCAAAAAAAATAGCATTCACATACAAGTGTCAATAAAAATAGTTGAAACACTTAAATTTTCCCTTCCCCACCTTTTATTCATCTTTCACTATCTAATGGCTTCTTCCATATCCCTTGCCTTCCTCCATAAAAAACTTAGTTGAAATTTATTTGTATTGTCAACTTCTCTATAATCATCCAATAATCATAGAATGCATGATGTCTAATGAGTCTTCATTTTCCCTAAATGGCTTGATGGTTAGTTTAGTTATTTACCCATTGTTTGTCAAATTTTTATCACCTACCCACACATTTTAAATACCCTTGTATGTGTTTAAGCACATAATGGCTCTCATTTGTCCCTTTCTATGTTGTTACTCTCTTAGATAATAGGTTTTGTAAATAGGTTGAATTTGCTTCAACCTCACTTTACCTATAAGCATGGATGGAAGGTTAAACTCTAAAAGGAGAGTCAAAATAATCTTTTTTTTTGGCACATTGCCTATTTTAATTTTATTTCTTTGAACCCTATCCCATCGTGATTATTATATCTCAATATTAGTGCTAGAAGTAGATTGTTGTAACCCTTGTTTCAATAGAGTAGAGTATATTAGATTAGACAACTAGCACAACCTTTAATAAGGAGTCAACATTTTCTAGTGTTCCTAGAGCTAGCACTAAGCTACAACACATGCACAATCACATAGCAAACCCTATTGGATCTAGTGATTGGTGTAGAAAGGACACCAACCATTCCCCTATTACTTCTCAATTTAGATCACCTTTTCATGCTCTACTCACCTTGCTTCCACAAGCACAAGCTGAAAAATCCCTTATCTAGCTCATTCTATCAAGTGAAGTGCATGCATGTGAGGGAACAATGCACTTGAATCCACCATACAAATGTATGTAGACTAGATGATATTTAAAACAACTGTTTATTTTTTAATTAATATAAATGGAAGCTAGATTATGGAAACAAATGAAATCTATCGTAAATAAAATAATAGTTCTAAAATTAATTCATGTACTTTCCTTATTCGCAATAGAAAAAAATGCAATGTAATGGCAAGAGTTAAATACCACTTACTAAGAGTTGTAAAGAAAGTAAATAGAGTACAAAAAACAAGAAGTTTAGTAGGGAGAAATTAATAGGAGTTTAATTTTGTGGAGTTTTTGAAACCTCCTACTCCATATGATTTACCCCAACCCTATGATGTGAGGTGATTCATCTCGATCCCCTCACTTCCTAGTGCACAACCCCTCTATTTACAGTTTAACAATCCATAAAATAAATGATGCCACAAATAAAAGAATGTTAATGGAGCCATTAGGATGCTCTTTTTTGGTTGTGACATGGCAATTAACATTCCCAACTCCCCTTTGTGGAAAGAAGCAATAAGGATGAAGAATAAGGATTGAGTTATGAAAATATCAATATAATTATTTTGAATAAGGAAATGGTTCATATTGAAGCAATCTACAAGACATCAAAGATGGTTAGGCATATATTGAGGTTTTCATTATTTTTTATGGGTGTATCAACATAGAAAATAGACTCCTTATGAACAAACTTATTTCCTCACCAAAAAGTGTAATGTTTATCAAACCATAACACTTCAAATCACTCAATAAAAACAAGACTCAAAAAATGATAACATTGAATCAATTTAATTCCCGTCCATTTTAAATAAAAATAAAATTTCAAATATATAGAAACAACCATGTGTTTGGTATCATTTATATTTAAAAAATACATATAACTAAAATTAATATCAAATCAAAATTTTAAATCTCTAAAAACTATTAAAGCAAGCTACAAATGTTTTCAATTACAAAATAGCCATCAATATCAATTATAAATTAATACTCACTCCCAAAAAGATGATATTGAAGGCCTGTTAAGGGGCCAGGTTGGGTAAATCCAACAGGGATGGTTTCTAAGGAGGTCCAATGGGAGAAACCATCTGAAGGATGGTGGAAAATAAATTTTGGTGGGGCCTCAAAGGGAAATCCAGGGCCTTCTAGGGCTGGATTTATAATTCGAGATTGGAATGGGGATGTGGTAGCCTTAGGAGAAAAGAAGTTATAGAATGGTGCGATCAACATGGTAGAAGCCTTAGCAGCTCTATTAGCAGTGATATGTGGTAAAAATTTGGGTACCACAAAGATACATCTGGAGGGGGATTCGTTGGTTATTGTTCAAGCGGTGATGACTGGTATAATACATGCTTGGCACCTACAAAATATGGTGGATAATATTAGGGAGGATTTATCAACCCTAGAAAGCTTTAAAGTGAGTCATATTTGAAGAGGTGGTAATGTGGAAGTGGATATATTATCAAAGTGGACACTAACTTTTGGTGAGGTGGGAGTAATAAAAATTGAATATTTTAGGGACGTAAGGATGGCAAATTTTGTTTAGAATGGGCGTACGATGCTTTTAATGTGTAAGGTGACAGACAGAGAGTGGGAGCTCGATAAGGCTAGAATGAGAGTGGGAAGTTGAGAGACGGTGGGGGAGTACACGACATCATTAATGTGTTTTGAAGATTGTGAGGTGGTTTTAAGATGAAGTAATAATGTTTTTCCCCACATTTCGAAGAGGCAACTTTGAGAAGCTATAGACATAGGTCGTGAAGGCGGTGGGTTTCTGAATGATGGAGGAAAACTTCACTTTTCACTCACGGAGATCTCTAAATCCATTCTTTGGTGATGCATCTGCAAAAAGGATGGACGGTCTTTTTCTCATCAATGATGAGAGGCTTGTACAGTGTGTTCAAATGATCATGGGTAGAGATTTCGGCGCACTGAGACATGGGTTGAGAACAAATTTAGACGTGTACTCTTTGATTGCAGCTTGGGGTTTTGACATTGGAGAGCCAGTGAAGCTGGTGAGAAAATTCTTGAAGAAAATCATTCATGAAGATTTTCTTGTGGGCATGGAGTCAGTCTTTGAATGGGAAGTTCTGGGGGTTGGCCTAGATATTTCAGAAGGAATAATTGATGAGGAAATAGAGCTGCTTTATGGTCACTCAGGTTTAAATCCTTTCATTTGAAAGCCTGAAGGAAATTTTAAGGCACGATGTCGAGAGGAAGCTCGCATGGGTTGGAAAGCTCTTAAATTGTTCATTGAGCTTTTGGAGTTAGAAGAATTCATAGAGAAGGTGAAAGCAGAGGCGCAGGGGAAGGTGGTGCATGGAAAGTGGCTGAAAAAGTGTCTGAGGAGGAAGCAGAGGAAATGACAGAGAAAAAGGCAGGTCTGAGAGCTCAATGAAGGAGCGTCGACTTCTGGCAACGTACAGAAAAGTAGGACCCTTGACGGTCCCTGTTAGTTTATTGTTTGGGTCTAATTTTTTTGAAGTTTTTTGGTAAACTTTTTAAGATTATAACGGGGAGTTCTTGTTGACGGGTAGTAATGTAGGTCTGTACATGAAGACCCTCGATGGTAGGGTAAATAGTAGAAATTGCAATAGCTATGGTGGCCTATGGTGGTTTTTTTGGCATGCTTATAAGCTTATTCTTGCTACTATTCATTTTTTTGAAAGGTATCAAACTGGAAATGTATGTACTTTTTATTTTTCAAGCAATAAAATATCTCGCATTACCGACCAAAAAAAAAGAAAAAAAGATGATATCGAAATTTATTTATTTTAGATTCCAAAGATTAAATGTGATGGTCAACCTTATAGATTAGATCATTTTTCTATAGCAATAAACCATTCAACATGAAAAAATCTATAACTAAAAAAACATCATTAATCAAATATAATGATTAAAAACCTTTAAAAATATGGAATTTATCCAAAATTTATTTTAAAATACACCCATTAATTTAAACCTTATACTTAACCACTTTTGAAAAGTTCCAAATTTAAGGATAATAAGCAAATCACACAAAATTCCTAATAAATTTTTGAAAAGAATCCCCACATTAACAGCCAATCACATAAAATCCTAATAAATAAATGTTAAAAGAATCACTAAATGAAGAAAATAAGTGCCAAAATATTGAAGGCCAGTTGTCATTGGAGGTTGAAGAAGTAGCTTTTTTTTTAATAAAATGTGCGCTTTTTGGAAATCAAAGAGAGCATAAAACTATTTTGTTACAAGCATGCTCCAAAACTGTCAAAAGGGTTGTTATCTAAGTCAAACCTCAATTCATGTAGTTGTCCTCAAATGTATTTATAAATTTATTAATTGCATAAAAATAAAATGTTTTTTATTGAATCAATTAATTTTAATTAATATAATAAATAATGTATCTTAATCATTTAATTTGATAGATTAGTTGATAGAATTTAAAAATATAAAAATTATGAGAAGTAAAAAGATTTAATTGATTTTGAATATTGATAAATAATTGTCTATTGTTTTCATTATAGTTTTTTATTCAATTTTTTTTTTTATTCAAAATTTAGAATCACTTAAACTTAGATATGTTGGAAGTAAAATGAAAATTTAAACTTTTGTTCTTAAAAATTGTGTAAGATTAATTCTACATCTACAAATTTATTTTTTTATTTCATCTTAAGACTACATTCTTCTAATAATGTAATGTGTATACACATAAAATTAACACATCATCATTGCCCAACTATTTCTTCTAAAATTGATTGAATACAACCATGATTATTCAATTAATTATCTCATTTTGATCCCCTTATTCATTAAATAATATTTTATTATTTAACTATTAAAGTCAATATTCATCCACTATTCACCTACACCCTATTTCTAGCCTAAATCATTTAATCAATCCTCTCCTATAGTCCACCTTAAGTAAATAAATCCAATTAGTTATTTACCTAAGTCCCAATACCCCTTTCCCAAAAATTAAATAAATATTTCATTTATTTACTTTCTCTATTTTCCTACACTCTATTAAGTGAGTTAATCTACTTATTCCCTTAATCCCTCACTTGCACAATCTAATTCTAGTCAACTCATCTCAAATCATGTACATTCTACACTTGCGTACAAAGGCATGGGCCTTTTGTATACAAGGCACAGGCCTTGGTACCATGTCACATGGGTCAAAGGACTTGCCCATCCCTCAAGGGTACTCTCAAGTACCCTTTCTATCTTATCTATACACTTCTTCCAAGGAAAATCTCCACCATTGATTCTCCTCTTAATACCTCTCCATCCATCTCTTCAAACCACATGAGGACACTTGTCATCCTCTCAACTTCCCAAGGCTCTCAAGCATGCTAAGCCATTGATCTCCCAAGTTGATCCTAACCAATCATCCTATGAGCCAAAAATCTATAAATTCACCCTCATCCAAATCATTTTCATCAACAATATTAAATGCAATGTTATGCTACTAAATTATGAGCACAAATCAAAATATCATTGGGCGAAACCATTTGTATACAACTAGAAGATCTTAGCATGATTTAATGTATGTTATCTTATACTTTGTTTGGATTTTCTAATGCCTAATTTGAGTGTTTTTTTGTAATTGTGTTGATTAATTTAGTTAGTTTTAGATTGTTCGCTTAAGGAACAATTTTACTACACACATATTGTAGACATCTAAATTTGGACACTTAATTTATCCAAATTCATCCCCTTTCCTCTTATTTTCGTTAATTAAGTGATACTACTATTATTTAATTAATATCTTTAATTCGGCCAAATCCCTAAGGTATTTAATCAATAATACCTTATCTCTTTAGTCCTTCCATCAAATGAATTAAATAAATATGTCATTTATTTAATTTCCTTTATGTCACATCCTCCATCTTTTATTATCTTATCCTAATCCTTCTTCCAATCCCATCATTAGGATGTGCACATGCCTAATCCTTGATTAGGATGTGTCACATCCTCCAACTTTTGCAAGTTGGCCTCTAATCTCTCTTAGTCACCTAACCCTCCTCTAATCCTTCATTACTCTTCCCCATGTGATCTTTGACTTGTCACATCAAGTCACATGTGGAATCTAACTCTCTTCTAATCTTCATTAATCAGTCTAATCAAGTACTTGCACAATCCTAATCACTTAATTGAGTCAACCCTATTAAATGCTTTTCTTTTTGACAAGGCATCTCCCTTCCCCATGTGAATTTTTAATTCACATTTAATCCCCCAATGCACCCTTTGGAATTTAAAATTTTTCCCTCTCCCCATAAGGATATTTGAGGAATTTTTAATTCCCCACTTGTCCTCTCACCCACATGGGGACAAGGACCTCCTTTATGAGGAGATCTTGTCCAATCCCAAGGTACTTTGTACCCCCTCCATGTCATGTCATATCCTTCCACCTCATGTCCACTTCACCTTTTAGGGCTTCATCACATGCCACATGTCAAGATGTGAGGGCTTGTGAGTTCTCAACTCACCTTAGCCCTACATCTTGATATTTGGTGGCTCAATTTTGGCCATCCATCTCTTCTAGGAATTCTCAAAATTCCTATAAATACCCCCTCTTTTCTCTCATTTTAGGGAGATCATTTTGCTAGCCAAACTCTTGCAATTTTGTTTCTCAACTTATACTTAGCCATTTTCTTGTTTTCATCCACTTGCACTCATCCTCACAACATCACTTAGCTTGCATCTTTGCCATCAAGGAGCATACACATCAAAGATCGAAAGGGCCAACCAAAGGATCGATTCGACGCAAGGTATAGAGTTCCATTTTGTTGCTTTCATCTTGTGTTGTTTCCAACTTAGGCTAATCTTGAGGTGTAGGTTGTTTTGGTGTCTATTTGCACTCTTTTACTTGCTGCTTTTTTCTAACGCTCACATTCGACCTATCACATTTCGCATTGGTGGGACCCACAAACGGGTCTCTTTTCTTTCACATTTGCTATTTTTTGCATTTTTGCAGTCTAGGTTACATAGTGGCGGATGGCTCGACAGTGGCCGAATCCTGACAGAGTGGCGGATCTCACCCGCCAGTGGCGGACCTGTCCTGGAGTGGCTCCTGTAGTGGCAGTGACTGCGCGACCCCTCCTGCCTGGCGACTCCTAGTGCTGTGGCGGACCTGTCCTACAGTGGCGGACCTGTCCTGACAAAGTGGCGGACCTGTCACTATGCTGTGGTGGACCTGTCCTAACGCTGTGGCAGACCTGTCCTAGTGCAGTGGTGGACCTGTCCTTCTGCTCTTTCTTCCCGGGGCCGCCATTTCCACACTGTTTATCCAATTGACTCTGTTCAAAGGCAATTCTTCTCATTTTTTCGTGCTCTTTCCGATGATATATACCACTTTATACTTTTGAGAAGTTGGCCGAGGCACCTTTTTCTTCACCATCTACCTCCTCAAGGGGGATATACCCTACCATTCTCCCCGTTTACTCATTCCGAGTAAACTCTCATCCATTTGACACATCCTCTTATCATTCTGAACTCTCGTTCTGTCATTTTGATCATTCGTTTACTCGTTCCGAGTAAACATTCATCCATTCAACACATCCTTTCATCATTCTGAACCCTCGTTCTATCATTCTGATCATTCATTTTCTCATTCTGAGTAATCGTTCATCTGTCCCGATCAACCGTTTGCTCATTTTGAGTATTTGTTCATCCATTTCTATCATCCATTTCTCCAATCAAATCATCGTTTTCCCCGCCCAAATCCTCTGAACTTCATCTTGGGTTATTATCCAAATTGACCTAAGTATCTGATCTGATCGTCATCATTAACATCCTCTTAGGATTGTCATCCATCCTAAGTTAATCATTGTTGGCCCAATCAATTCACCTTCAATCTCAAGGTGGATCTTGCGGTGCAATCATCCATTTATCCTTTAATCCGATCAATCAAGTATCTTAAGTCATCTAAGATAATCTCTGAACGATTTGTAGTCTCTTTCGTCATCCATCAGTCGATCTTATCAACAATCATCGACGATCTTATCCAATCCAATCGCATCCCTATCCAATCACCTTCGACCCAATCAATCTACTTCCATCTCGGTAGATTCGTGTCGTAATCATCCTTTGATAATCGATCCAATTGTCAAAATCAATCCCATCCAATCACCCAATCATCCTAATCAGCTTTAATCCAATCCCCGATCTGAAATTTTCTTGCCCTAAATCCCGATTTGAGCTTTAGTCCATTTCCATCCAAAATATTTTGTCATCCCTCTTTATCCTTTCATCATCATGAATTCTTATCCTCCATCAATAGTGGTCAAGGGAAACCCTAATTACGTCGACGATAATAACAAAGTCTTGTTGATCAAGAGGTATACGACATAGATCCCCTTGACACTATCATTGCTAGTAAGCTTTCTCCACCCACATTCCAAAATCCAATCACCCCATTGAGTTATCCCATCATGTCTTCATCTATGCCTAATCACACTCCTTATGCTACCTTTGACAAGGGATGTCCATCATACCCATCATATCCTTCATCTACATCGTCCTCTTATCCAACACCCGCATCCTCTTATCCTAGTCTGCCATCACAATACCCTCATCCTAATCCCCCATCCACATCCTCTTATCTCAATCCTTCATCCGCATATACCCACTACCCCAATCTCCCATACCAATCTGCTCAGCCTAATCCTACATTCACACCTTCCTATCCTAGTCAAACACACCCATCAACTTACCCTAATCCAACATCTCCATCTCCTATATTAATCCAACACCTGCATCTTCCCATCCTAATCCACCACCCCAATACCTTTATTACAACATGCCACCCATATCTTCTACCAACGATCCACCGTCCATGTCATCCTATCCTAACCCCCCATGCCCATATCCTTACCTTAATCCTCCATCCAGTCTTAATCTTCCATCTAATCCTAGTCCACTAATCCATAAACCTTCATCCACTCCTACCACACCATCTCATCCTAGAGTATGCAAGTCTCTCATTTCAGAAGTTCTCCAAGGGCTTGTAACAAAGAAGACATCTCCCACTCCACACATTGTAGTCGTGGGACCATGCCATCCCAACCCATCATCCATGGTCGTTAGTGACAAGAACCTTCTCCATCCAACACCTATCATTGATGATACCATCACATCCTCTGAATCCACTAAGTCCCCATCTCCTACCATCACATCCTCTGAATCCACTGAGTCCCCATCTCCTACCATCACATCTACCAAATCCATTGAACACCCACCCCCTAATCCGAGAGCCGTCGAACCTATCGACGACACCCAAATCCAATCCACTTCTTCCACTCCTAGTATCCATTCCCAGAATATCTTGAATCCTCCATCCTTCCATCTTCCCACTTGAAGAGTCCCCATGACTCCACATTATGATGCCTCTCACACGATGAGTCATGCCAAGAGCCCTGATCCAAAGTATGCCAACATATCCCTCCTCCAGATCAGATCCTACCATCCCATCTAGTCTACCACAAGATCACAGTCCCCCATCCATTCCATCCCATGATCCTCTTGACATTCAAGATTCTACCAGCTCCATCTCCTGCTGCCGCTACCACAAAATCAGATCCTATCATATCCCCTACTCCCTCTCCAGATACAACCCATCCAAATGTTGTTATCCCATCATCTCCTTCTTAGGATCCCCCATCATCACCTAAAAATGCTATCCCCACACCGCTTGCATATCCCCTTGGTACTCTCACATTCTTCCATGGTGGCCTCCTTGCAAGAAAAACACAGTATATACCACCCATCATCCCCACCTAAAATGGACTTCATCATGTTTTCTGGGACAACAAAATCCTATCATGGATCGAATGCTCAAGAACATGAACTATCAAGGAAAAGGTCCAGGGCCTTTCACAGCAAGGTATTTTGGAGCCCATCCAAGTCAAAGAACAATCTATGCAAGGTCTTGGATCTATTCCCAAGACTCACAATCTAAACACGCTGGTACAACCTCTAGACGCCCTCAACGAGCTTTTCCAAAAGAAATGTCGGCTCTTCCCATCACCTCCACCAAATCATATGCTGCCATCCTCCTCCTCTATCATATCACCTCAAAACAATTGTCCATATTCCTCCTTCTTCATCCTCCATCCATTTTGGGTCCTTACATCCCTCCATCCACACTCTCCCATCCTTCATCTACTGCATCCATCTTGGGTTCTTATGTCCCTCCACCCACTCTATCCATCTTGGGTCCGTATATCCCAAGATCACCTCCTCCATCTCATTCGTTCATTCATCCAACACCTATACATGTCATCCATCATAAACATCCCTCTCGCATATCCCATAATCAGGATCAACAAAGGCACATACCTAAACATCCCCCATCTACACGTAATCCCCATACTCCTACCTCCATGCTGCTCCACATCATCCATCTTCTCACACCCATCCCATTGCTAGTATGAGCACTTTGGATGCCAGAAGAAAAAATGCATCAATCTAAACATCCACATGAATCCAACGCTTCCCATGACCCCTCTAAAAGACATGGCTAAAGAAAAGAAAACAAAATCCAAATCAAAATCAAATCTATAGCTCCAAAAGAGCCAGCAAAGCAAAGATCAAAACCATGTGATCCCAAAGAAAAGATACAATGTTGTCAAATGAAAAATCTGTAAGAACATCCAAAGTTGCTAATCCAAAAGCTAACCATACCCACCTTTCATCTCCTAAGTCTGTTTTGGGTCCCTATGTCCCGAAATTCACTATTCCATCTCCTCCATTATCCCCACATTCTCCATCCATTAGTCCTCTTATCTTTTCACATCCATCACCACATGTGCCAATGTTGGTCCTGAAACTCATCTCCCCATCACGTATCCACCCCATCATTCTATCCATACCATTTCCAACATCCCACCTATTATCCCATGTATCTCCCCCATCAAATCCCTCTCATTCATCCTCTAGCATAATCCATTTATCCTAAGGTTGTACCAACATCCAATAGTTGGTTCGAACATGAGCTCTTAATACCCCGTATGGAACTTGATGCTTGAGTCCTTCATCCATATCCTTATCACATGTCTTCTAAATCCACTTTTATTCGCCTCCCTATTCTTATCCATCTCCTTTCGCATGCTATCCAAAAAGTCAAAACAATCAAAAAAAAAAAGAAGTAAAAATTAAAAAAAAAATAGTAAAGAGAAATAACTGGCCCAATGGTGAAAACTTGGAAAACAAGCGCCTTGGATAAGTACCATGATGAAAACCTAGCAAACAGGCGTCATGCGTACATCCCCATCTACACTTGGGGGCAGCTTCTTGATATGCATTCCCTCCATCCGCTATGCTTCCTGCTACGCTTTCGGCTATGCACCCATCTTATTGCTATACATCATTTTCATCCATCCCCTCCACCCTATCGAGCTTACACATCCTTCTTGGCATATCTCATTTATCCCAATCCTTCCATCCTCCTTGTGATCTTGATAACAATGGGGCAAACATATGAGCATGTTTTGGACACCTCTTAGCATACATTCCCCTCATCCGCACACTATCCTAATCCTCATTCGCACTCGTCTACCTTCCTGATCCACCCGTCATATCCCCATCCCCATCCATGCATCCTATCTTCATCCATCTCACTCTTTTATCTTCCCATCCACTTGTCTTCCATCCCTTATGCCTCCTCGCACATGACATATCTAGAGTGGGGGCATCTATCTTCCTTTGCACTATAGTCCTTGGAGACATCATTCATCCTGTCTAATCACATCCTTGCCATCTCCCCATCCTTATCTTCCTATCCATCCCTGCCTCTATCCCCCATCCCTTTCATCCCCCATCCCTATCTCCCTACTTCATTTCTCTCTATCTCCATCCCATTTCATCATCCCTTGTCATTGGCTTCTGGTTATAGGTTGCTCCCCATCCCCATCCTCATCCTCCTATCCATCCATCAAAACCCTCCCTTTCATATCCCCATCTTTGTCTTCCTACCAATCCCTTGTGTCTTCCTGTCCTCGTCTTCTTATGCATCCAAACCTTCCTGTTAACCTCCTTATCATTCTCCATCCATCCTAGCTACCTAGCCAATCCCCTCTTTTCCTCCTTCATCCTTCCCCCCTGGGGACCCGTCTGGGGCGCGGACCCGTTTCGGCGACGGCGGACCCGAATGTGGTGGCCGCCCAATGTCCCCCTCCTGGCGCAAAAATACAAAAAAATTTCAAAATCCGCCTCCAACCCATTTTCTAATTTCCCTCCGCCATCAAAACCCATGTGTTGAAATTTTCAAAATTTATCGAAAAACCATATTTTTGAGGGTTTTGATTTTTACACCAAAACTTCCGGAGGCCATAACTTTTGACTCGGGTGTCCGTTTGGGCTGAAATTTGACGGGTGGTTGCGTTATGAGATAACAAGTAGATTCCCAACTGGTTTCTTTGAAAGTCATTGGAACCCGTTTGGACACATTTTTCGGGGCCTCAAACTTTCATCTTGGCCCTCAAAATCCCAATTTAGTGTTTTTTTCCAACATTTTGAAAAATTATTTTCACTCATAACTCGAAATGCATATCTCAAATCTGGGATGTTAGTTGGCAATTCATCCTATCTCAATAATGGGTATTTCTTGGAAAAAATTTGGACTCCCAAAGGTATATCCATGAAGTTTCCTAAAATGGCAAAATTTGACAATTTTTGCAAATTGCCAAATTTGGAAAAATCTGCTTGTCAACACCTTACATCCCTTAAACTCCAGAACTGGGTGTAGAATCAATCCCATCACATTCTCCAATCATTCTCATCTTCACTCCAATCCTAATCTGAGCTTTCATCTAATCCCAATCTGAGCTTAACTGAAACCCTAATCTAGGCTTTAATCCATCTGCAGTCAAGATCTTTGGATATCAAACAAAATCTTACGATTCCTCCCTCCATCTTCTTCAATTTTGTCCTATTCCTCCATTCTAATCAATCCATTCACTCATTCCATGTAACCATTCATCTATTTCAAACCTTCATCTATTATCTCAAAACTTCATCAAACCTTCTATCATCTCAAAACCTTCATCAAACCTCCTTCTATCATTTCAAACTCTCATCAATCGTAATCTTCCACCTGTTCCCACCCTTCACCTTCTAGTTCCAAGAATCAGTCATCTCTCCATCTAGTCACCTTTTCCTCATCCAAATCCTTATCCCTCTATCCAATCCACCCAAACAATCATTTTCCTCCCCCCACCCTCTCCCTTCATCCCATCTCATAATCCCTTGTCATTGGTATCTAGCTATAGGCTTTTCCCCACGCAATCCAATGTCATCTATCTTATCGCCATCACTTCTGCTTCTTTTGCACATCTTTTCAATCTCCTATCCTTTTTCATCATTCATCTATTCGTCATCTCATCCTCCCACTTCATCTTTGATGATTTGGATAACTATCCCATCCCTAAGCTTTATATAGTCACAAACTTCCATCACATTGCATAATCTTCTTCAACCCCCCTTGCATCATCTCATCCATTTCGAGAGCCCACCCGTGTTCTCATGAACCCGCATGTCCTCTCGAGGGGGCATCCTTCATCCCTAACTTTCATCTTTACCCCCATCATCTTTCTTCCTAGTCACTTCTTTGAATGACTGGGGCATCTTTTCCAATCTAACCATCTTCTTCTAAGTTCTATGTTTTAATATTCTTTGAAATGATGCTACTTCGTAACACCATCTCAAAGAGGGTAAAAATGTAGACATCTAAATTTGGACACTTAATTTATCCAAATTCATCCCCTTTCCTCTTATTTTCGTTAATTAAGTAATACTACTACTATTTAATTAATATCTTTAATTATGCCAAATCCCTAAGATATTTAATCAATAATACCTTATCTCTTTAGTCCTCCTTCCATCAAATGAATTAAATAAATATGTCATTTATTTAATTTCCTTTATGTCACATCCTCCATCTTTTATTATCTTATCATAATCCTTCTTCTAATCCCATCATTAGGATGTGTCACATCCTCCAACTTTTGCAAGTTGGCCTCTAATCTCCCTTAGTCACCTAACCCTCCTCTAATCCTTCATTACTCTTCCCCATGTGATCTTTGACTTGTCATATCAAGTCACATGTGGAATCTAACTCTCTTCTAATCTTCATTAATCAGTTTAATCAAGTACTTGCACAATCCTAATCACTTAATTGAGTCAACCCTATTAAATGCTTTTCTTTTTTGACAAGGCATCTCCCTTCCCCATGTGAATTTTTAATTCATATTTAATCCCCCAATGCACCCTTTGGAATTTAACTCTCTTCTAACATAGGGGTGTATCTTGATCTTTTCTGTCTTCTCAGTTGTCCCACGTAGTACCCACCAAGATCCCTGAGGTCTTGTGTTACGCTGGGGCATCCTTGTGTGCTTGTGGTTATCCCAATACCTGGCCCGACCAAAGTCACCATGACTTTGGGGTGTTGGGATAGCCTTCTTGTTTGTTACGTTTGTTTTATGCATTAGACACTAACCCGCCTTGGTTCTTCATACCTTGGCGTCTTGTGTCTTATGCTATAGCAAAAATCAGTGCTCCGACGATGGAAAATTGTATTTAGATTGCATTTCATCCTTCATCACACTCCCCTCCCAAACTTCCATCACATTGCATCATCTCCTTCAACCCCCCTTGCATCATCTCATCCATTTCGAGAGCCCACCCATGTTCTCATGAACCCGCATGTCCTCTCGAGGGGGCATCCTTCATCCCTAACTTTCATCTTTACCCCCATCATCTTTCTTCCTAGTCACTTCTTTGAATGACTGGGGCATCTTTTCCAATCTAACCATCTTCTTCTAGGTTCTATGTTTTAATATTCTTTGAAATGATGCTACTTGTAACACCATCTCAAAGAGGGGAAAATGTAGACATCTAAATTTGGACACTTAATTTATCCAAATTCATCCCCTTTCCTCTTATTTTCGTTAATTAAGTAATACTACTATTATTTAATTAATATCTTTAATTCTGCCAAATCCCTAAGGTATTTAATCAATAATACCTTATCTCTTTAGTCCTCCTTCCATCAAATGAATTAAATAAATATGTCATTTATTTAATTTCCTTTATGTCACATCCTCCATCTTTTATTATCTTATCCTAATCCTTCTTCTAATCCCATCATTAGGATGTGCACATGCCTAATCCTTGATTAGGATGTGTCACATCCTCCAACTTTTGCAAGTTGGCCTCTAATCTCCCTTAGTCACCTAACCCTCCTCTAATCCTTCATTACTCTTCCCCATGTGATCTTTGACTTGTCACATCAAGTCACATGTGGAATCTAACTCTCTTCTAATCTTCATTAATCAGTCTAATCAAGTACTTGCACAATCCTAATCACTTAATTGAGTCAACCCTATTAAATGTTTTTCTTTTTTGACAAGGCATCTCCCTTCCCCATGTGAACTTTTAATTCACATTTAATCCCCCAATGCACCCTTTGGAATTTAACTCTCTTCTAACATAGGGGTGTATCTTGATCTTTTCTGTCTTCTCGGTTGTCCCATGTAGTACCCACCAAGATCCCTGAGGTCTTGTGTTACGCTGGGGCATCCTTGTGTGCTTGTGGTTATCCCAATACCTGGCCCGACCAAAGTCACCATGACTTTGGGGTGTTGGGATAGCCTTCTTGTTTGTTACGTTTGTTTTATGCATTAGACACTAACCTGCCTTGGTTCTTCATACCTTGGCGTCTTGTGTCTTATGCTATAGCAAAAATCAGTGCTCCGACGATGGAAAATTGTATTTAGATTGCATTTCATCCTTCATCACACTCCCCTCCCAAACTTCCATCACATTGCATCATCTCCTTCAACCCCCCTTGCATCATCTCATCCATTTCGAGAGCCCACCCGTGTTCTCATGAACCCGCATGTCCTCTCGAGGGGGCATCCTTCATCCCTAACTTTCATCTTTACCCCCATCATCTTTCTTCCTAGTCACTTCTTTGAATGACTGGGGCATCTTTTCCAATCTAACCATCTTCTTCTAGGTTCTATGTTTTAATATTCTTTGAAATGATGCTACTTGTAACACCATCTCAAAGAGGGGCAAATGTAGACATCTAAATTTGGACACTTAATTTATCCAAATTCATCCCCTTTCCTCTTATTTTCGTTAATTAAGTAATACTACTATTATTTAATTAATATCTTTAATTCTGCCAAATCCCTAAGGTATTTAATCAATAATACCTTATCTCTTTAGTCCTCCTTCCATCAATTGAATTAAATAAATATGTCATTTATTTAATTCCCCTTCATGTCACATCCTCCATCTTTTATTATCTTATCCTAATCCTTTCTTCTAATCACATCATTAGGATGTGCACATGCCTAATCCTTGATTAGGATGTGTCACATCCTCCAACTTTTGCAAGTTGGCCTCTAATCTCCCTTAGTCACCTAACCCTCCTCTAATCCTTCATTACTCTTCCCCATGTGATCTTTGACTTGTCACATCAAGTCACATGTGGAATCTAACTCTCTTCTAATCTTCATTAATCAATCTAATCAAGTACTTGCACAATCCTAATCACTTAATTGAGTCAACCCTATTAAATATTTTTTTCTTTTTTGACAAGGCATCTCCCTTCCCCATGTGAATTTTTAATTCACATTTAATCCCCCAATGCACCCTTTGGAATTTAAAATTCTTTCCCCTCTCCCCATAAGGATATTTGAGGAATTTTTAATTCCCCACTTGTCCTCTCACCCACATTGGGACAAGGACCTCCTTTATGAGGAGATCTTGTCCAATCCCAAGGTACTTTGTACCCCCTTTCCATGTCATGTACCTATCCTTCCACCTCATGTCCACTTCACCTTTTAGGGCTATATCATATGCCACATGTCAAGATGTGAGGGCTTGTGAGTTCTCAACTCACTTTAGCCCTACATCTTGATATTTATTGGCTCAATCTTGGCCATCCATCTCCTCTAGGAATTCTCAAAATTCCTATAAATACCCCTCTTTTCTCTCATTTTGAGGGAGATCATTTTGCTAGCAAAACTCTTGCAATTTTATTTTTCAATCTATACTTAGCCATTTTCATGCTTTCATCCATTTGCACTCATCCTCACAACATCATTTAGCTTGCATCTTGTGCCATCCAAGGAGCATACACATCAAAGATCGAAGGGCCAACCAAAGGATCGATTCAACGCAAGGTATAGAGTTCCATTTTGTTGCTTTCATCTTGTGTTGTTTCCAACTTAGGCTAATTTGTAGGTGTAGGTTGTTTTGGTGTTTATTTGCACTCTTTTACTTGCTGCTCATTTTCTAACACTCACATTCGACCTATCACACATATATTACACACCCGGTGAGGCCCATGTCCCTAAATCACTAATCAAAAATTGTTATTTTTTAGCCTTCTATCGTTGTAGGTTTTGTTTAGACGATTTTGGGTCATACCAAAATAATGGGTCCCAAATATGGGACATCCTAATTTTTGCGTGGTCGCATAGTTTTAAAAAAAAAAATGATTTAAGCCTTGAGGGGTTCCATCTAAAGGGTATTAATTGAAGAGGGATAGATAATACCCCCCTTAGATCAAACCCCCTTGGATAGAACCCCTCTTGTCTTAAATCATACCCACAATGGAGTCTCCTTCACATCTATCAAAATGCTAACAAAAAACCACTTTTTATTTATCTTTTGAGGGATTAAATAAAGTCATTTAGAAATTATGTTTTATATGTAGCTCCCCTTATTATAAGCTTTCCAAAAAGTATAATTTTGAATATTTTTAATTTTATTATTATATTTATATTTTATTTCTTGTGAATGTAGGGTTTTCACCAAACATCAAGGTATTTGTTTCACACACAGAAAAATGGAAAAATAGAGAAAAATATTCTAAAAAATATATGTGCACTAGGTGTTGATGTCCTTGTTTTAGAAAATAATAATAATAATAATCAATTTCAATATATACAAATGAAGTTATGTGTTATGGCATACACCTATGTCCAAATTATCATTACTCTGACTTCGAAAACTAATTAAAAAAAAGTATGCAACAAAAAATTATGAAAAAATATCCATGCACTAGATATTGATGTTGCAAATCTATATTTTAAAAATTATAATTTTATTATTTCAATAAAAAAAAGATGCATTACGACATAAATGCCACTTTTTTAAAATGTTGTTTACTATTAAAAAAATAAGTTATTTAAAGTTAAGTACAAAAAGCCACAATTTATTTCTATTTTTTTTAAATATATATATTTAGAATCTACACACAAATCCTCACAAACCACTAGTTCACATCATCTCCAAATTATTAATGGTTTAGTTGCTATAGGTTTCATAAAGTAAAAATTTGGTGAAAAATGTTGATTCCAATGTCCTACTTAGGCCAAAAAATGGAACACAGTATTGTGGGCTAACCCTTTCGTACCAAATCAAAAGATACATTATGAGTTTCAACAGACTTCAGATATCAATGGATGCATCAAAATATCAGTGGATGTATTTTTAAGCAAATATATCTATAAATCAACATGTGTTATGTTTTTCACATATGCGTCTAGTATAACCATTTTGTAGATTTTTCTATATTTTGTCAAGTTCAATCCAGATCTTTAAACATGCTTCAGCATTTCTAGTAGTTGTAATTTCTTTCTATTTGAATTATCTTAAACTAGTCTGCTAACCTGGTCTTTTTTGGTGGTCAATCAAATAATGGTTTTGTAGCCTATGTTAGTCTAAGAAGTTTACTAACGAATCTTCTTTGCAGCACCATCGTCAAACGTATTATTTTCCGTACTAAATGTAGGCATTAGATTAAAGGAGTTAATGAACCTCATATGTCATGTTTAAGATCATCTCATAGGTGTATGCCCTCTCACACCATTTGGTGATCCTAGGGATCAAAATTATTGAGTTGATCTAATTCTTGTTGGTCAATCCCAAGAGCACTAGTAATATGTATTCTCTCTCCTCACGCTTCAAGCAATCTTGAAGATCAAAAGTGCCTAGTGACTTTCCCTATAGGAGGCTTGCTTGGGTATTTCATCACCCCAATGGATGACCTCAACCACATGTTCCAACAGGTATAAAAAGGGGGGAGAGAAAAAGTGTACCTCAAGGAGTGGTCATCGTCATGTCTGGATGAGCCCCAAGATCCTTGATTTGCCAAGATTGGGTGGTGAAGAGACTAGGAGAGACGCATCTAGGCTCATGCATGTAGATGGGAAATATGTCGATGGATTATGCCTCAATACCTAGTGTATATTGAGGACTCCTTAGATGCCTTGTTTTATCCTAGCCTAATACCGTCATCCATTATTCCTTGTGGTGCACAATTGCTAGGAGGAAAGTTGTCACACATACCTCCATAGGTTGATATAGAGTCTACTTTGGGAAAGGAATTAGCCTCCAAGGTAAGGGGTGTAAGGTGATGCATGACCTTGTATTCCCTATTTATTTAATTATGTGGTAAAAAATATTAATGGGGCGGATGTCACCATTCTAGTTGAGTGGAGATGGAAGTGGCCACTGTGAGTCCACGAGGATTAACACACCCTACTTGAATAAATCTAGGATTTTTTTATGTATTTGTCATGTATTCATGTGAATACTAGTAAATGACTTTATCCAACAATCCATCAAATGTCAAGCCAATTATTTTCTTGTTTGTTGTGAATCAAATCCCTTTTGCCAAAATTTTACCAGTCAACGTATTCATTAGCTTTTTGGTGAATTCATCCTAGTTTTCGGTGGTTTCATCCAACTTGAATACACTATAAAAAAAAATCCTCAAACTTAGAATTAGCATATTTGTTAGCCTTTTGAGGAATATGACATGGGTTTCAATGATTTTTTCCAACCCAAATACACTATAAGATATACTCAAACATAGAATTAGTGTGTCTATTAGCCTTTCAACAAATCTATATTGTTTTCAATAGTTTTGTCCAACTTGAATACATTGTCATAAATCCTCAAACTTATGGCATATAAACTATAGATTGTTCACAAGTGCATAAAGTTTCCTATTGGAAATAGTATATATACAGTAGATCATAGTGGATACAATCCTTTGTCTTCTCGTGTGAAATTTTCATTGGATTTCTTTTGGCCTAGACCTATGGAACCTATAAAGCCTCATGAAGATTTATTTTTCAAATCCTACTAAAAGTTCAAGCAAAGCACATAGTTGAGTTATCTCTTAGCAATATTCTTGAGAATGAGAAGTCCATAGTTGTTCCTTCCACTCCAATATTTGTGGATGAACCTATGCCTCAAGCTAAGACTCATCCAAGCAACCAAGATAAGCATGCTATGATTCCTCCACCCATAAGAGACAAAGAGATAAAAATATGATCCCTTTTGTGTCTCAAAAGATTAAAAAAAGTCTATAGACCTAAAGAGACAATGGTTTCCCAACCCTCGGAGATCCCTTTCATTCCTCCCTTAAAGGAAGAAAAGAGACCGATGGTTGAGAAACCCATTCCCACTCAATCACAAATTGAAAATCATGCAAAAAGAAACTGAAATGCTAAAGAGCGTAAGCATAGACATTGTTCTATTGCTTGTCAATTGGAAGAGAAGAATAAAATAGTTCATGATGATCCAACACCTCTGCAAACAGCTCAAGAAGAATTACAACTTTCACCAAAACAAAATGTGAAACAAGGAGAAAATCCAAATGCAATTGTCATAAAACCTCCCATTGTGATTAACTTGGATGATGATGAAATTACTAAGATTGATGAGGAGGTGCATAATGAGCTAATTAATGATTTATTTTCAAAGAAAATGACTTTAGATGGGGGCAATTGTGATGATCCTTTTGATGAGAGTGACCCACCACATGTTGCACCTGGAGATGTTCCTAGTACGACACTTGTTGTAGTCCCTTTAGCTACTTGTCCACCTTCCATATATGTTGAGCAAGATTGGGATGTGGACCACCTTGTTTAGGTTGGCTCAAATGTGTGGTATTTCTCTATGTTTATGTATGTTCTTTTGTGTTTTCTTGCGCGTGATGTGATCTCTTGTGTTGTGTTGCTTGGTGTGTTCTTATGTTTGTGAGTTTTCTTTGGATGACCCTTGTTGCTCCATTGGCATGAGGCAACAAAGGAAACGAATCTATTGTGACATTCTTCTTTTTGTATCTTCATTCTTCTATATGTAGTAAACTTTATCTTGTGTTTTCCTTTTGGGGATGATGCAAAGCATTGAGACATTTAGGTCTCTTCCATGTTGACCCAAATGCGTCTTTTTCTCTCAATGTGTCATTCTTCCATTGTGCCTGTTGTTCCATGAGTATTTTGGGGATGATGATAGTTTCAAGCTCTATCATATCACTGTAGCAAAGACATATGCTAACCCTAAATCTGTGGATCCCTTATGTGACCTTTCTTGTCTTGATTATAGCATTGTATTCGAGGGGCAACCCCTTGTCATGAGTCAGCTCTATTTGGAAACATATCATTGGCATAGGGCTTTCCAACTAAGATCTCATGTCCCTTTTATCATTTTACATTTATCATTTTTCTACTTTAAAGTAATTGCTCACAGCATGGTGTTTAGAAATTTCTTTAAAGTGGGAGCATACATTGGCATTATCATTTTGGAATTTTTTTTTCACTTTGTTCACAGGAAGTTAAACTTAGTGTAGCGTTGACATAGCACATTGATCATTTTGTGGCACCTTATCAAATTTATCAGGGAGTATAACTTTTAGTATGGTTGACGTATGGGTACACATTTGTAGACATGGTGTGTCCTTCCCATTTGCCACCTTTTTATGGGTGCACGCCTAGTGAATAGTAGACTTCACTAGACCTTGTGTGTTTCTCATTTTGTCTTAGGGGATCACCTAGTGTATATTGAACTGCACTAGCCCTTGTGAGTATATTTTATGGATACATAGCATAATACAACTTTCTAGTCCATCCTTTTTGTTTCTTTGCATCAATTTTGACATTGTGTGTTTGTGTATCTTGTATCACTGCTACATAGTTGTATGTTTCCTTTGTGCCTATGTTTTTTTCCATAAGATCATAGATCTTGGGGACTTGGCCACCTCCTTGATCCTTTTTCATCTTATATTTCTAACAATTGTAGAATTGAACTTTTTTTGACACATATTTCTTTACTTTAGTGTGTCTGCATGTAAGTTTGTACTCACTAAAGTGGGGGCTAAATGTAATGTAGAAAATTGTATGCCTTCACAATTTCACTTTATGTTTGGGTCCCTTAAATTATTGGACTTAATTAAGCTTTTCATTTACCAAATTATGCATTCCAAAGCCTTATTTCTACCATTTTCCAAAGAGGAACCAACATTAAATAAATGCATTTAACAATTAAATTGCCATGGATTATGAGTGTCCTGGACTTATAGGTCAGGACTCATTCACCCATGGGAAAATGGGTCCCCTTTATGTGCTAGGACCCATATTTAAATATGTTTTTGGTGATATTTTAATGATCAAAATTCAAATCAGAAGTGCCAGCTTTTGGAATCTAATTTTTGGGAAATTAGATAAACAACTATAAATACATAATCTTTTTATTATTTGAAAGAGGACACTTTATGAAAGTAATCCTATTGAGAAAATTATTGTCAAGATCATTCAAGAGAAACATTATCAATCATTTGTAGCAACAATCAAGATCCTGACATCATGTCAAAGTTTATGTGTGTTCATGTTGAAGGCTAACAAGGTGTTGTAGGTCTTCATGCATTCAAGCAATCAATCAATTCTATCAAGCAAGATCAATTCCCTTGAAGAGATGTGTTTTTCTTCAGTCATTTAAGGAAGCAAGTAAGGAGTGGTGAGTTGCATCAAATGTGTTCATTCATTATTTCCTTCCCTTTGTCATTGTCTTTTTATCAAGGTTTAATTACCAAACTAGGGTTTGACTAAGGCAAACCCCCAAACAAATAAACAATTTTTCCCTCTTTGTGTATGTGTAGGTTACAAGTTGAAAAATTGAAGACATCTTGAAGAGAAATTGTCATCATTGTTGTCAGCCCACGAAAACTAAGTTGTAGAATTTATTTTCATATTTTTGACAGTGGGACCTGTGTCAAAACATAAGCTAAGATCTAGCATCACAGGACTATCAAAATTTATTTTGGAAGCCCTGTCTGATACCCATTCTCCCAAGGAAAAATGAGTCCCCCTGCACCTTCCATAATCAACTTTTGGTGATAGGTGCATGTGTTCAGACCTCTTAGATCTGTCTACAAATTATCATTTCAATTTTCGTACTTTCAAGAACCTACATTTTATACATTAGGCCTTATTGTACAATTAGTTTAAGCACTTCAAATCATTTCAATTTATTTCCATACCTTTCCTAATGTCCTAAAGAATCCAACCCAGGTCTAATTGGCTCACCATTGAGGTTGAAAGTCAATCTATTGGCCTTGTGTTTGGTATTCTAATGAAATCAAAGGGAAAGTGGATCTAAACCTAGGCTTTGACCCACGTACCACATGGGGAATCCATTTCCCCACATTTCAATACCTCAACTTGATGAGGTCATAAACCCTATCTCATTGGGTTAAATTTGAACGTATTTATATCATTGAAAAGGTATCCAAGGGACTAAAACTTAGTCCCTTTGAAATTATGCCTCGACAATCCATTCCAAAGAATTGACGACTATCCATAGGCCAAATTTTGCTCCAACGGCCTCCATAAATATGATTTACTAAAACATAGAAAAGCCAAAACAAATATCCTAACCTAAGCTAAATAGTAAATCAACACTTAAGATCTTTTGGTATCAAAACAAACCTTAATATTTATTCTTCCATGTTCTAATCCATTCCTTTTACTTTATAATCATCTCTTTCCATCCATTCTTATCTTGATTTCTCATCGAACTCATCAAATGATCATCATGGATACAATTTATTTTGATGAGTCTCCTTATCATAGCCATCCCTAAAATCCACCCAATTTCATTGATGATGAAATTATTGTTGATCAAGATGAGCAAGAAATTGATCCCCTTGATGTCATAATTTCCAATAAGCTCTCCCCAAGCTTCCGCAACTCACCCATGATTTTTGACCAAGCTATGGATCACACAAGTTGTCCCATCATGCCTTCATGTGCATCCATTATTCATCCTTATGCTACCTTTGACAAGGGAACTCCTTTTTATCCCCTAGCCACATCTCCCTCTTATCCCTCACGCATGTATCCTCCTCATCCAACATCCATACCTCCATATTCTCCCCTAGTCATATCACAACCTCCACATTTTCAAAACATAACCATCACCACCATCCACAATCCAAACCCATTATCTTACAATCCTTCAATCTGTAATCATAATCCTCCAAGCCATAATAATAGTTCACCAATTTGTAATCTTAATCCTTAATCTAATCCTAATCCTCCATCTAATCATAACCCTCCATCTAATTCTAATCCTCCATCTAAGCCTAAACAATATACATATTTCTCTCTAGAATTCCACCAAAGAATCCTAGAAAAGAATTCATCATAAAATATACACCGCAAAGTTGTGGATTCATTTCACCCCACTCAGCCATCTAGGGTCATCATTGATGGTGCCCTTCTCCATCCTACACTTAGCATTCCTCTTCCAACTCCTAAAACCATCCAACCCTAATCCCCATCTACTACTCCTAGCATTGTCCAACCCCAATCCCATAAAGCTCATGAATCCCCCATCCATCCATCTACCCAATTTATGGAATATATCCAACACTCCTCTCCCACTACATCTCCCACAAAAATCCAAACATTTCAAGAGATTTTTCCAAAGCATACTAATACATCCCTCCATACAAATCAAGATCCTACCACCTCACCTAATCCCTCTCTTGATCACTTGCCATCCCCTCATCCAAATCAAGACCCTACCACCCCATTTAATCCCCTTCATGATCCTTCACCTCTTGTTATCCAAATCATCCCAACATTGTCACTTAATCCTCTTAGTCCTCTTACCTTCACCTATGGTGGTACTCTCACAATAGAAGAACAACTCATAACCACCACCTATCTTCCTCCACCTAATATTGGACTTGAATCTTGCTTCCAAAATAACAAACATCCTAATATAAACTGAATGCTCAAGAACATGAACTATCAAGGAAAAGGTTTAAGCCTTCATGAGAAAGGTATTTTGGGGCCCATCCATATCAAAGAAAATCCATGTCCACAAGGCCTTGGCTACATTCTCAAGGCTCACAATCCAAATATGTTGGTACAACATTTGTGAAACCTAAGAGGGATTCTTCCAAAACCACAATAGGGGCCTCCTCCTTCCTCCAAAAAAAAATATTATCCCACCTCCTCCATCATAGCCACCTAACACATCACCATCCCTCCTTAATCCTCTAAATCCATCTTGGGTCCCTATGTCCCACAATCCACCATCACATATCCTCCACCAACTAAATTTATTTTGGGCCCTTATATCCCAAAATCCTATCCTCAATCTCATCCTACTCATCCCCTCATCCACCAATCCCATATCCCTATCACTCATCATAAATATCCCACTCCCACAATCCTTAGTCAGGATCAACAAAGGAACACCTACATGAACACCATCCAACATCTTCCCTCCATGAACTCTATCCAAAATCCTACCCCTATCACTCCATTCATATCCCCTCCACATAATCCATATCCCCACACCCATATTATTGTTATTGGAAGCAATTTTGATGCCCAAGTAAAAACTCATAGAGCAAAACATCCACCAAAATATAAGGATCATCATGTCCCTTCAAAATGACATGCTAAAAAAATGCACCAACTAATCCAAAACTCGCATAGTCCACCAAGGCTCACCAAAGAAAAACTAAAAACCATGTGGATCCCAAAGCCAATAGAAGCAATGCATCCAAAAGAAAAATATAAAATGGCATCCAAAGTTACTAATCCAAAATCTAAGCACCCTCATCCTTCATCTCCTAACTCCATTTTGGGCCCCTATGTCCCAAAATCCAATATAGTATATAGTTCGTCATCCTCAAATCCTACATCAACTCCTCAATACAATCCTTCGACACCCATCACAATGTGTGTCAATGATGGTTTTGACAACATTCCCCCATCACAATCCCCTCCCATCCTTCCTTTCATACACTTCTCAACATTTAATTAATTATCCCACATATCTCCCCCATCAAACCCATTTAATCCATGCCTTTGCATAATCCACTTGTCCTAACAAGATTGTACCAATATCCAATAATCACTCTAAATGGGCTTTTATTACCTTAGTATGGAACTAAATGTTTGAGTCCTTCCTCCATCTCCCTATCACCCATACATTATCTTCCAAATCCATTTATCAACATTCTTATCATCCCTTTCCATCCATACTATTCCAAAATAAAATTAATTTTTTAAAAAAAATAATAATAATTAAAATAAATAAATCCAAAATCCAAAAAAGTAAAGTAAAAAATTCATCCGATGGTGAAAATTTGGCAAAAAAAATGCCTTGGGAAAGTACCTTAATGAAAACTTGGCCAATAGGCATCATGTGTAAATCCTCGCCCTCCCCCATCCATTCGCTCTCCACACTTGGGGACATTTTTCTTCGAGTTACCCATTCATCATCTCCTCATCCCACCCATCATATCCTATCAATTCCAATTCCTCCATTCCCTTTCAATCTTGATAAGATAGGGACAACTATCCATACATACTTTAGACATTTCTTGGCACATATTCCCCCATTACACACTTTTATTCTCTTAATCTTCCTATCCTTCCATCAATCCATCTAATTCTTCCACACATCTCCATATTCCTTATCCACCCATCATCATATCATTTATCTCTATTATCCTACCAACATCCTATCATAAGCATTCTAGTGCCTCAACATACATGACATATCTATAATGGGGCATCTTATTCCTTTGTGATATAGCCCTTGGAGATCTCATTCACAACCTCCACCCATCCAATAATTCCTACCATTCCCCATCCCCTACCTTCATCCCATAATCTTTCCATCTCCCAATCCTTATCTCCCTATCCCTTCCTCTCATAATCCTTTCATCTCCCAATCATTATCTCCCTATCCTCCATCCCCAATCCCTTCTACATTATCATCCTCCCATCCTTTAATCCCTCATCATTGGTATTTGGCTATAGGACACACATGCAATCCAATACCATCCACCTCATCATATTCCCAGTTGGTCCTTTCATAATTTGGATGATATCTCATTTTTTAGCTTCTTGCATGAACTCATTGATGTATCTTATTAATCCTTAAACATAATCATAATCTTCATACGACATACCAAGATGTAACACAATTAACATCCCTTGTACATATTGTATGCATTGTAGATAGTGTTGTCGCATCCATTACCTTCATCCCTCCATTCTTGTTTTTCCCATCTTGTCCTATCCCCCATCCGCCCATCCCAATCATTGTCTTGTCCTCGCCTAATTGTTGATCCAATATACATTTCATTTATACCTTTTATTCCTTCCATTATCTCTTCACCCTTCCATAACCTATCACTTACCCCTTTCTATCCATCATCTTACATCATCTTCCCTTATCTACCTTACATCCTCTCATCCATTTTGATAGCACACTTTTGTTCTCTTGAACCTGCATGTCCTCTCAAGGGGGCATCCTCATCCTCATCCTCACTCTCATCACCTTTCCACCTATTTACTCCTCCTTTGAACGACTAGAGCATTCCCCCAATCTAACCATTTTCTTCCAAGTGTTATATTTTAATCATGTTTGAAATGATGATACTCCGTAACACCATCTCAAAGAGGGGCAAAATGCAGACACCTAAAATTGACACACCATCATTATCCAACTATTTCTTCTATAATTGATTGAATACAACCCTTATTATTCAATTATCTCATTTCAATCCTCTTATTAATTAAATAATATTTTATTATTTAACTAATAAATTTACTATCCATCCAGTATTCACCTACACCTTATTTCTAGCCTAAATCATGTAATCATTTATTTCCTATAGTCCACCTTAAGTGAATAAAACCAATTATTTATTTACCTAAGTCCCACACCTCTTTCCTAGAAAATTAAATAAATACTTCACACTCCATCAAGTGAGCTAATCCACTTAGTCCCTTAATCCCCCATTTACACAATCTAATTCTAGTCAATTCATGTATTTAATTTTTCTATACACTCCAAGTGAGCCAATCCACTTGGCCCCTTAATGCCCCATTTGCACAATCTAATTAGTCAATTCATCTCAAATCATGCACATTCCCCACCTGTGTACATAGGAATGGATCTTGTGTACACAAGGCATGAGCCTTTGTACATGTGACCTTGCCCATCCCTTTCCATCTTATCCATCCACTTCTTCCAAGTTGATCCTAATCATCCATTCCATAAGCCAAAAATCTATAAATTCACCCTCATTCAAGTCATTTCCATCATTTTCATCAGCAACCTTGAATGCAATGTTACATTGCTGAATTTGGAAGCACACATCCAAACATCGAAAGGGAAAATCCACTTAATTGTACATCTAAGACGTCTAACATGGAGTTTTATGTTTTTTAATGGATTTCTTAATGCCTAATCTAGTTGTTTGTAGCCAATTGTGTTGTTCAATTTAATGTTTTAAGTTGTCCACTCATAACATGATTTACCTATGCATACAATGTACAATGAAATTGTCATGCTTTGTCCTAGGTGATGAATAACGATTTAGCTTTGCCCTTTTATAGAACACTCTTAACTCACAAATTAACACATTTCACATTAGCTTTGCCCTTTTATAGAACACTCTTAACTCACAAATTAACACATTTCACATTAAGTCACCAAAAATAGCTAATTGAGATGGAAATCAACTTAAGCCCAATTTAAATTTTGAATTTATAAGTTTAAAGTCAAATCTGCACCACAAATTAGACTCCAAATAAAAAATAGTTAATATGAAGATTAAATGTGAACTCTAAAAATGCATAGTGATAGCATCATATCATATTCTTGTTAATTGACACCTTTTATACAAAACCATGCCCCACTTCTACACTAATCATTGCGTTAAAAGAGAACCCAAACAAAATATGCCTAACACCAAATGAAAAAGTGCAAACCAGATGAAAAAGTGCACAGTAGACATTTCTAATGTTAATCTTTTATTTTTCATTGAGAGCGAGCAGAACGAGCTATTTGGCTTGGACCTACGAAAAAGTGACTTGTCTCAAGACTATGATATGACTGCTATAAACTCTTTAAATTCGTTAACCTTCTACTATTTTGAATTATCTTCCTTATTAGTTTATGGTGTCAATGCTACAAAAGTCCTTATAATTCCCTTACCTTCTATCATATTTCAAGGTCTTTCGAATATTTTTTGAAACGTTTTCTCATACACATCTCTGATCGTCCTTGAACGAAATCTCGCTGCCATCGGAATTTGGAATCCTTCAGTAAGCAGTAACGTATGTGAAAAATCTCAATGTAAATTAAACACATCGTGATGCAATAGAAAACAGGAAACTAATAAGAGGCGTTCCCAGAGCCGTGAGTTGAAATTAAAAACAGTTGCCTAAGTCAAAAGGAAATAAAAAGCAAACGCCCATAGATCAAGCATTTGAGGCTAACAATATAGTCTCCAGCATCAGCTTACGTCTTAGTTTTTTTAATTAGCACGGTGCATAGATTTTAAAATAGTGGACCAGCTTAGTATATGATTTGAAAGTTCAAGTGGAAGTACAGGGGGGGTTGTATCTATGCAGCCACTGCTTACACACATTGACAGTGTATTTTGTCTTCCCTACCGTTTTCCATTTACTTTTCTATGGCAAGACAATGAGATTACGTTTCTATGTCAAGACGGTTTGTTTAGATGTTCCACAGTAACCCTTCACTTTTATCACCACTACAAATGTAGTTTTCTTTTATAATTCAATGAGACCAAATCCCACATTCACAAATTCATTTATCCTTAGAGAGAGCAATCTACAATTATTTCGTTTCACAGTTTTGTATGGATCAAGAAACAACAGCACCATCTAGTCCTACGACCTCGCAAGCTACTTTCAGTTGAAATATGTCCTCTCTAACCAACAAACTTTCTAGTGTAATAAAATCGTATCTTGTGATGGGATGGGTGACCTCCCGGGACGGTCCAGTGCTTCACCTCTGTGAGCATCACCTAGATGCAATGAGTGCTAAGTGGACCATTCATTATCATGAGAGATGGTTTCTTGTGAACCCCTACTCATGAAACATTGGTCAATGAGTTTGACTCGAAAACTACACGGTTGAATCCTGATAGCAATATCATAAAAATTGTATCTGCCACCTTGTACCTTTTAAAAGTCCAGCATTAACAAGTATTTTCATTTATCTCCTTGAAAATATATCCCTAGGGAAATTTTCAAGCAGTGAACTTGCACTAGTAAACACTTAGCATATAATTAAACATTCCATCAAGTGGAGAGTTCTTTAACTTAAGCAGACAAATTTTCCTTGAAGCATATTCATGTGGGAAAGAAGTTCAATTCAAGCGATGCAAACTTGACAGCAGCACAATGTAAATATTATACCCATAAAAGCTCTATTTGTTTAAATACATTAAAAGAGCCTTATACATACCAAAATTTTCAAATACAAGTAAATAAAGCATGCCCGGTTTCTTAAGGATTGAGTCAATATAAATACTCTAACGAAAAACATATTATTTAAATATACATCATGCACATCTGAGTTCCTAGAAGCTTTCTACACCCTTCAGTGTTGAGCATCTGCAACGCATGTCTTTGGTAATCTCTCCTCAGAAAACCATTTCGTGGAGAGTCAAAAAACAGTGTACGCAAAATTCAGCTAGGGAGTCCCTCCAGTGCATTGAAAATATCAGTACGGGTTACGATTCCTACATCCAAGTTTACAGAATTAGCTTCCAAATTGATTGTCGAGGCATTCCTGAGAACATAAAACAAAATATCTGTAGTACAAATCCTGCACTTACCAACAACCTGTGCCTGATCATTTACTATGGGAATTCGATGAATTTTGGATTTTAGCATCAGAACAGCAGCATCTGCACGGTTCAGTAATATTTAGCAGATTTACTCGATGTGAATCAAATAAACAAATGGAAAATCACTTTATTTTCATTCTAAAACATTTGAGATTTTCTACAGCCCCTGGCAATGTTTGTTTATAATTGAGAGTGGTTTATTTTCAGTTTGAACCAGCAACATATGTAATTTCATTTCATCAGTCTTGTCATAGGTTTGAGATTTTGAAGGCAAACCTAAGACAGTCTTTTCGGCAGATAAAGTTATTGCTGGTGAGCTCATGACCTCACCGACAGTTGATTTTAACTGCAAGAACAAACTCAATAACAGCATTAGAGTTCGAATTGCATACCCAAACTTTGAAAGAAAGCAAACTAAGTAGCTACATATTACAGACTAAGAGAACACCGATCAAACTAAAATACTAACAAATTTTGCAAAAAGAAAGAAAAAAACGAGCTGAAATAGATTGTGAAGAACTACTTGTAACTGGGACCATAACGAGCTCCCACATGATATTCATGCAAGTTGTACAGTAGACAACATAAACTCTCAGCTGTATAACTTAACATGACCGAAAAACACTGGATCAATTTGCCTCACAATGATGAGGGGTCTAATTAATGACAGCCTTATTCTTGCAGCCAAGTGCCAAAAAGTGCCAAAACCACTCAGGACACACTATCCACTGCAAAAATCATTAGAGACAACAGCAAAATCAGATTTTATTACTGCTGTAAAACAGAAATGTTACAGGCAAATGTTTGTTGCTGCTGAACAGAACATGCTACAAAACATTGTTTTATTGCTGCAATTTGCAAATTGAAATGCTACAGACAGATTTGAACAGATCACTACAGGCGGCAGTTATTTGTTGCAAACAGAACACTACAGACTGCTACAAAACATGTTACAGGTAGCTGCTTAACACCATATAGGCAGCAACAGAACATGTTCAGAAAAATTCCTCAGTTTCCAACATTTGGCTTGCTAACTCTTCACCTTCCATGCCGACTCTTCAAATCCCCCGACTTCTTGCCACCTTTCAGTCCTGGGCATGCAATCACTGCAATGCTCTTCATTCAAACAATGATTACTGTCTGGATGCCTGTTTTCTTTTTCTTTCTCTTTTTAATACAATGCCATTCATCCCATCCATGTCATCCTTCTGACACTCCCCATTCTCTATAAAACAAGTTGGACTTTCACATCCTCTTTCTCCAGAATGAGCAAGTTGTCACAGTATTCCTCACAAGGCATGCGCTCCCCCATTTGAAAGAGATCAATTCTCGTCCATCCAGGTTGAATGAAACTATTAAAAAAACAAAACGTGTTGTTTCCTTTTGCCCAACTCCTCATTGTGCCCACTACAAACTGTTGTAAATGACATTCTACAACTACTTGAATTGTTGTGAATGGTTTTCTACAGCAACTGTGTGACTGCTACGTAATTACTTTCCGTAGCAACAGTGACTTGTGAAACAACTTCATCCCTGGCCATTTCTACACAGTCTGCCAATGCCTGTGCTTGCAAATCACCAATTGGTTTTGAGCGATGCAAGATTGCTGCTTCACACAAGGACAGTCATGCATCAAAAACAATATTAATCCTTCAAGGAAGAAAATTATAAAGCAGTCCATTTCATTCTTTGATCTGTATTTTATCTTTGTGGTATTCAATCATCTGTCATAGCAATATGTAAACGGACAAATTTTCTAATTTTTTTCTACAGTACAAGGATGAATAAGAACATTTATGGAGAAATGAGGGACTGATTTATTCCATGCGAAGCATAGTTCCACAGGGATGCGTCCCCCCAGAAATGAAGCCATTTTGGAGAGAGGGACATTCCCCCCGTTTCTCTGCCGCCTCTGGGACGTTTCATTTATGAGGGGACTTCTGGATGTCCCCGAGACTTCCACGCGTCCCCCAAAATGCAGGAGACTTCCAGATGTCCCCCTTAAAAAGCAATTGAAAATGATTTTTTTTAGAAACAAAAGCTTAAATTTATAAATTTTAAATTTTACAGTATTTTTGAAAGCCTAAAAGGCTAAATCGACATGCCTTTAACTTAATTTTTCATCTATAGCTATTTTCATTTTGGCCGAGTGTTTACACGACTGTCTCAGTGTGAACGTGGGCATTTGTCTGAGCGGGAGAATCTGAAGTAGAACCAGGTACGAGGGTTTTGACATTTTTGATTCATTTTTTAAAAAAATTTATGCTTTGCTGGATGTCCATACCCGTCCAAAGCTCCTACGTCCCACAAGCCCGCACTTCATTGCATCCCACGAGATGACATCTCTTTGACGCATTCAGTCTAACAGTTCCCATGCCTTGCCCGTGCTTGCATAAAACAGGGTGAGTCGACCCCTCCCAGCTGCAACATCTCATTCTAGTCCACAGTTAATATCGACCAGAGGCTAGAAGTAGAGCACTTTAATTTTCATTTTTCAGTCTCAGTCTCTCAGACTCTCAATACTGTCTGATACATAATGAGCAAAATATATTTAAAATGATTAATGAAATAGATATGGTTAAACAACCATAATTTCTATTTCATTAATCATTTTAAATTTATTTAAAATTAGTTTTAATTTTTAAATTTTAATCGATACAAATTTTTAATTTACACGCAGGAGGATGCTGGCAAAGGTTGTGGAATCTAAAGCCAGATTCCACAACCTTTGCCAGCATCCTCCTGCCTGTAAAAAAATGGTTGCTTTGGAACAGGGTATGTACATCCATTAAAGCATAAATTAAACTAAAATAATAAAGCATTCAAATTGCATTTTTATTTTTTGTAACATTGTAGCCTATAGGTCTGATTTTTTTTTAACATTGTTTTTTGGCATTTTGCAGCATCATCATCATAATGAGTTCATACAACAAAAGTGACGATGAGGATCAAGAGGTTGAACCAGAAATTCGAAGTGAAAATGAATCATCTAATGATCCTGAATTTCAAATAGGAGGGGAGGGTGAACATGGCTCAAATACTCAAACTGACACAAGTTTTGGGAGTAAAAATGATAGCTGCCCTTCACAACTCCTTGAACAATGGGCCAAGGGCCCCTTTGATCCAAAATCACCTTTAAAACAATTTGCATCTAAGATAGCTGCAAAGCCTAGGGCAACTGGGGGCACTAGAAAATGGAAGTGCCACATGTGTGAACTTACATAGTTTGAAAGCATTACAAGAACTAATGCTCACTTTCTTCTTGTTCGAGGAAAAGGTATAGATGTATGCAAAGTTGTGGAAGGTAACTTGAAGTACAAGGCTGAAATTTTAAAATTATGGGGTTGTAATGAGGATGAAGTACATATTTCTGCTACGTTGCCACAAAGGAATAGGGATTATCAGATTTCAACAATTTCTACTTCTACTTTGCAGAGTCTAAGGCCACCAAATCCATTCAGTTCAAGTGCACCAAAGCCTAAGGGGAAACGTAAGATGGCATCTTCACAACCATTGTCAAATTTATTCAATGTGCAAGCAAAAGATGAGGCAGATGATGCCATAGGAAAATTCTTCTTTGCCAATGGCATTCCATTCCATGTGGCTCGCTCTCCTTATTATAAGGAAGTCGTGTCAAAGATAATAAGGGCAAGACAATCATATGTGCCACCAGGAGAGACTAAATTGAGGACAACAATCTTGGATCAAAACTATTCCAAGATTAATATTTTGATGCTGAAGATGAAGAGAACCTGGGTCACAAGTAGATGCAACATAGTCATGGATGGGTGGGCAAACATTAGGCATCATTCACTCATCAATATCATCATTACATCTACAGCAAGCCCTTATTTCCTTAGGGCTATTGATTGTTCAAGGCATAGCAAGGATGCCCATTATCAATTCCAGATCCTCAAGGATGCTATAGAGGAGGTTGGGCCACAAAATGTGGTGCAAGTAGTGACAGATGTGGCCCATGCGTGCAGAGCTGTAGGGAAGTTGATTGAGGCAGCCTATAGACATATTTGGTGGACTCCTTTTGTGCATGGTATGAATAATGCACTTAAGGACATGGGTAAAATCAATTGGATCAAATCAATTGTCAATGATGCTAGAATCATCTACTGTTGTACCTGAGGATGCTTGTGATTCCATAGTTTTGGTTCCTAGGGATTCAGTGCAGCAGGACATACATAGTCTTCCAGAGATGGCTACTTGGGACGATTACTTGACAGACATTGCTGGTTTGTTTTGTGAGTCCCACATTGGAGATTTGGGAGACATCACTTTAAGTTGCCTAAAAAGACATGCCCAACATAAAAATAACTCAAGTTCCTTATAATAACTTAAGCTCAGTTAAGTTGCATCAAAAGACGTGCACTCAGCTTAAAATTAGAATTAAAAACAAGCCAAGGACTTCATTTCTTACCCAATGATGCTCTATGTCCTCTTCCTCTTGGGTAAACCAAGGAAATGACAACTAATCTGCTGGTAATCATCTTGATTTGAGTTGGGGACATTATAGTCCTCCCCACCCAAAGAATGCTTGTCCTCAAGCATTTGAAGGCTTGGATGCTTAGGAATCTCCTCTCCTTTCCATGTTGCATCCTTCAACGACAAGTTTTTCCATTTGATAAGGTATTTAGAAATTACCTTATTCCTCAACCTTTTCCCCCTTACTTGCAAAATTGTTTCCAGATTAAGTATCAATTTACCCTCTTCATCCATGGGGGGCAATTCCGCAGAAGGTGCCACATGTTGTCCAAGTGCCTTTTTGAGGCATAACACATGGAATACATTGTGGATCTTGCTTGTAAATGGCAGCTCCAGCTCATATGCTACTTCACCAATTCTCTTAATTACCTTGAAAGGCCCATAAAATCTGGGTTTAAGCTTTTCTGCTCCACTTACCTTCAAGGAAGATTGTCTATAAGGTTGAAGACGCACAAATACCAAGTCTCCCACCTCAAAAGACCTCTCAACTCGATGGCGATCAGCATATTTCTTCTATTGTTCCTGTGCAATCTAAATATTCTCCTTGAGTTCATGCAAGTCAGCAAAAGATGGACCTCCCTCGAAACCGTAATGATTCCCTAGAGCCTTCCAACACAAACCTACCATCATCTTTTCAACATGATCAAAATGGTTTAGAGCTGCCACAACCATACCTTTATTTACCCTTAGTTGACCTTCCAAAGGGTGTGACTTACGAGACCCAACACCTCCATGCAAAACTTCAAATTGGTCTTCATAATCATGCACCTCCAAATCAGCTTCCTTCTTGGCCTCTTCTCCATTACATCCATGAGTAAAAACTAGGGTATCATCATGCTCTATCAAAGGGTCACCACCAAAGTAATCATGATCTTCTTTAATGGCTGATCTAGAAAGTGTATGTACAGCTATGACCTCTTTAACCAACAAGTGATCCTCCACATCTTGCAATGTCAAATCAGTCTTATCCAAACCTCTTTGTTCACCACATATTGAAATTTCTGAATTGCCATCATTTGTATGAACAACATCCATCTCAAAGATACCCAAACCACAATTTGATTCCTTGCCAAGATGAGGTAAAGGTGATGAAGCAATGCTAGGCTCAATTAGAGGAATATCAAACAAACTCATACCTTCTTGTAGTTGATTTAACATGGCTGGTTTGACAATCTCCATGGCGGTATCTTCTTCAATCTTCATGTGCTCTTCATTTGTAGCTTCAATAGGTGACTCTTCTTCAATCTTGTAGTCATCTTGAAGTGTCATGTGCTCTTCACTTGTAAATGCATGGAGTGATTCTTCTTTAGGGCCTCCACATGTATGACTAGGTGTCTGAACACCTTGACATGTGAAACAACGTTGTTCTCTCCTCAATTGATTTTTCCTCTTCCGAGGTTCACTTGTAGGTTGTAAATCATGAAGAAGAAATTCTTCTTTCTTTCCTTCCTCTTCTTTTTTCTTTGCAAAAAGAGGATTTAATGTTTCAAGATGTTCTAACCTTTCCTACAACCCGTAATTTTGTTTCCCTTGATTCCACTGTTTTGCTTTGGCTTGGTGCATTTGGTGACCTCCAAATAATCTCTAAATGAGATGGCTGATTGAAAATCTACCCCAAAAGCTTGATACTTAGCCAAAATTTTAGCATCCTCATTATCCTCCATAGGTTTCTCTTGCGTAAGCTCGTCCTCTTGTATAAATGTAGGCATGAACGGTTTGAATTGTGATGAACCTATGGATTTGTTGATAGAATGATCCTTTATTTTCTGCAGCTTTGCTACTATCGTCTCTCTTTGTATGCACCAAATTTCTTCCATTCATTGTGTTTTGAGCCATCTGACTCAAATAAAGATTGGTATTTTGTAGCTGTCTTAGCATTTCTACGAACATATGTTTTCTTGATGATGGTTGTTGATCACTGCCTACCATTATTTCCTTTTGTTTTTCCAAGTTATGACCACCCTTTCCACACATGCAATCAACCCAAACAAGCTGCCAATTCTTGCAACTCTAATACCACTGTAATATCCCCGACTCAAATCAAAATGATTAGCAGCAGATTAGTTGTCCTTTCCTTGGTTTACCCAAGAGGAAGAGGACGTAGAGCATCATTGAGTAAGAAATGAAGTCCTTGGCTTGTTCTTAATTCTAATTTTAAGTTGAGTGCACGTCTTTTGATGCAACTTAAGGGAACTTATGTTATTTTTATGTTGGGCATGTCTTTTTAGGCAACTTAAAGTGATGCCTAGCAAAGGGACTTAAGTTTGTTACATTGGTGGTTGTCGTTGCACCAAAAGATCGACCTGTTAATGCCTGATACAACCGCCAGATTTATACAAGATCCACATGAGGTGGTTAAGCCATGTACAAACCCAAGCGCCGTGTTAGACAAGGAAGACCAAGGGACACACCATCTTGCAACAATCCCCCCTCTAAGCGCAAACAAGGGGTTATTGGTGGTTGTCGTTGCACCAAAAGATTGACCTATTAATGCTCGATACAACTACCAAATTTATACATGATCCAAGGAGGTGGTTAAGTCATGTCACAAACCCAAGCGTCATG
The DNA here is from genome assembly GCA_007258455.2 of Sequoia sempervirens. Taxonomy (NCBI): domain Eukaryota; kingdom Viridiplantae; phylum Streptophyta; class Pinopsida; order Cupressales; family Cupressaceae; genus Sequoia; species Sequoia sempervirens. The sequence goes on along the minus strand of VDFB02007702.1, from coordinate 12,335 downwards.
CTGGACAAGAAAGACCAAGGGACACACCATCTTGCAACAAAGTTGTCCCCTTTTTATGACTTAAGTGACATCTTTTTAACATGTGCTAATTAGCCTAAAGGGAGCGTCCAACTTCTAGGAGAAGATAAGAACAGATTTTTAGGGTTTAATGTGAGCCTTTGGATTAAAGATGTTAAGATGAAGGGTGGAGATTAAATCATATGGTTATGAAGTTGCTATATAACACCCTAAAGGGCTCATTTGAAGACATTGTGTGATGAAGTTTTATGCTTATTGCTACTACAACTTGGCTTGAGGATTGAAACCCTTAAGTATCCCTAGTTTCGGTGAGACATACAGGCTCTCCCTAGTCAGAAGAGTGTTTCGGTGGAAGAACTTCGGTTTGTGAAACCCTAGCACATTGTTTATTGAAGGCTGCAAAGTTTTATCAGGTTTGAAGGCCAAATTCACAAGGTTATTAGTGCTGGTTACTCAAATTTGAAGGTGTTCATTGCTGCAAATCATTTATTTCTGGTTTTTCTGAGGATGGCGATTAAAGGGCAACAATTTCAAACTTAAAGATAGTCATTTAGAGCACCCAGCATCACTTTTGGAGGGGCGGCTAGGGTTAGAAAATATTCTGACCTAAATCTAGAACATTTAGGGTATGAAATTTGCATATTTACTTTATGGAAATGTCTGATATTGAATTCTGAAATTTCTGGGCAGTTCTAAGGGTTTGAAATGTCATTTTTCTGAGCATTGTAATATTCAGAATTTTCTATTAAATCTGATCAGAATTTTTGAGTTTGTTTGGAACTACTTTAATGCAAATAAAATTCAGATTTATGCCCTAGTTTGTTAAGAAATTTGTTATTAGTTTTGTGCCCTAGTTTTCAAAACATTATTGTTTCTTTTTAGTATCCTATTGGGATATTACAGTGGTATCAGAGCTGCAAGACTTGGCTAAAAAGAGATGGCTACTTGGGATGAATACTTGATAGACATTGTTGGTTCGTTTTGTGAGTCCCACATTGCAGTTTTGTTATTTTCTTCCATCTCTGTATGCACCATAGACCTTCCATATGTTGTGTTATGAGCCAGCTGACTTAAATAAAGATTGTTATCATGTAACAACCTCACCACTTCTGAAAACATTTGTCTTGCTTCTTCATTTGACGAGGGTGGCTGATTGGGATTTGCCATTGATTCCTTTAGCTTTTCCAAGCTATGACCTCCCTTTCCACGCATGCAATCGACCCAAACAGGCTGCCAAGTTCTTGCAAATCTGATACCACTGTAATATCCCCAAATAGGATACTAAAAAGAAACAATAATTTTTTGAAAACTAGGGCACAAAACTAATAACAAATTTCTCAACAAACTAGGGCATAAATCTGAATTTTATTTGCATTAAAGTAGCTCCAAACAAACTCAAAATTTTTTATCAGATTTAATAGAAAATTCTGAATATTACAATGCTCAAAAAAATGACATTTCAAACCCTTATAAATGCCCAGAAATTTCAAAATTCAATATCAAATATTTCCAGAAAGTAAATATGCAAATTTCATACCAAAAATGTTCCAGATTTAGGTCAGAATATTTAACCCTAGTCGCCCCTCCAAAAGTGATGTTGGGCGCTCAAAATGACTATCTTTAAGTCTGAAGTTGTTGCCCTTCAACCGCTGTCCTCAGAAAAACCAGAAATAAATGATTTGCAGCAATGAACACCTTCAAATCTGAGTAACCAGCACTGATAACCTTGTGAAATTGGCCTCCAAACCTAATAAAACCTTGCAGCCTTCAATAAACAATCTGCTAGGGTTTCACAAACCGAAGTTCTTCCACCGAAACACACTCTTCTGACTAGGGAGAGCCCGTATGTCTCACTAAAACCAAGGATACTCGAGGGTTTCAATATTCAAGCCAAGTTGCAGCAGCAATAGGCAGAAAACTTCATCACACAATGCCTCCAAATGAGCCCTTTAGGGTGTTATATAACAACTCATAACCATATGATTTAATCTCCACCCTTCATCTTAACATCTTTAATCCAAAGGCTCACATTGAAACCCTAAAAATCTATTCTTATCTTCTCCTAGAAGTTAGATGCCCCCTTTAGGCTAATTAGCACATGTTTTAAAGATGTCACTTAAGTCATAAAAAGGGGACTTAAGGCTAGGCATCACTTTAAGTTGCCTAAAAAGACATGCCCAACATAAAAATAACTTAAGTTCCTTGTAATAAATTAAGTTCACTTAAGTTGAATCAAAAGACGTGCACTCAACTTAAAATTAGAATTAAGAACAAGCCGAGGACTTCATTTCTTACCCACCGATGCTCTACGTCCTCTTTCTCTTGGGTAAACCAAGGAAAGGACAACTAATCTACAGCTAATCATCTTGATTTGAGTTGGAGACATTACAATAAAATCAGTTGGATCAAATCAATTGTCAATGATGCTAGAGATGTGCGGATGTTTATCTACAACCACCATACTTCACTTGCACTTTTCAGGTCCTTCTCCAAGAAGGAATTCTTGAAGCCTGTAGAGACCCGGTATGCACCATATTTTTTTCTCTTTGAGAGGATGCTTGAGTTGCAAAAGGCATTGCAACTAATGGTAATGACATTAGAGTAGAGCCGATGGACTGAGTCGAAGACACAACAGGGATTGAGGGTTAAGGAGGTGGTGAAGAATGATGTTTTTTGGGCTGATGCCAAATATATTGTCTCCATCATTGATCCAATCTTTACATTATTAGATTTGGGGATTCTAATGCACCTTCCCTTGGAGAATGCACCTACCCTTGGAGAGGTATATGAGTGCATTGATTCCATGCTTGATCAAATGAAGGCTATTGTGCGAGAGAAGGACCACCCAAAATGCAATTCTACAACGAGCATAATCATCCAATCATACAGCGTAAGAGAAGCTCAACACTCCCTTACACATGGCTGCTTATGAATTGAACCCAAAGTGGTACATGCAAAGGCCTAGCAGAATCAAACCTATAGAGGATGCTGAAGTGAAGGAAGGGTTCATGAAGGCCATTGACAAAATGTATGATCCTATAAAGGCCAACTTGCTTCGTACTGAGTAGACAAAATTTGCCATTCTTTGGGGATATTCAGAGGCAGCCAAGATAGATTTGGAGACCATGCCATAGGAGGACCCCAAGTTGTGGTGGACTATGCATGGGCCTAGATCTTTGATTACTACTCTAGCCATTCGTTTGTTGTACCAAGTTTCTAGTTCTTATGGTGCTGAGAGGAACTGGTCTACTTATAGCTTCATGCACTCTGTTAAGAGGAATGAGCTTACTTCTAGGAGGGCAGAGAAGCTTGTGGCGGTACATATTGCCTTGCGTCTCATTGACCACAACACAACTACATACAAGGAGAGTCCAACAGCCATATGGGATGTAGAGCCAAAAGAGCCGGCACAAACAGATGATGGTGCTACACAAACAAGGCTGGTGGGTATTGGTTTAGATGAGCTTGAGAATTTGGGGTCCAGCAGTTCCAATGATGAGGAGATTGACATCGAGCTTGGGGATGATTAGATCATTAGAGGCATCAGGCCATTAGCCATTTACTACTTAGTATTTTGTTTTTGAAGTTTGAAGTTTGAACATTCTTGAGTGTAATTTTATGAATCATGATTATGAAATTCAAATTATGAAACATCTAGTTCTCGTTCCAATGTCTATTAAGTATATACTATACTTTCATTTTGATTTTCATTGTTTCAATGTTCACTAGTTTAATGAAATCATTGCAATGTGTTTAAACTCTAAACTTTACTTATTCCTTAGGCTTCTACAGTTATACATCTTTTTATAACTAATTTTTCAAGTACTATATGTAAAAGGTGGAGGGACCCTCTATAGAAGTTAAGAATTCTACCTCACTCAAAATTCTAGCCCTCTAGCCAACTCTTTGTAATGTACCATTTACTTCCGTTAGAAACTTTTACTTGTGACTTTTGGTTTCCGCTTTCCAATGATTCTTTCACACCATTAACCTAAATTATAATGACATCCCCTTGTATTGTAGTAAATCCTTGTGAACTTGCATTGATTAAACATGAAAGTGAATAAAAGAGAAAAATAATTAAAAGGATACTAAAACATCTGTTTTTTATTGTGATCAGTTGGAAAGAGAAATGCAGAGACTCATTAGCAAAAGTACCTTTCCAAGCTGCTGAGAGGTCCAACACAGCTATATGGTGTCTTGGCCAATGAGGTATTGTGTCTTGTACAGTTTATGTGTTGTGTTGATCTTTACAGCAAACTATACTTGTCTCTTTGATGAAAGGGGTTAAAACTTAAATTAGCTCATGTGTGGCATTGGCACTTAGAATGGTTCTGTCCCTGGTTAATCTTCTGCTATTTATGCAAGAAAGAAGTGTCCAAGGCACCAGGAGTGCACACTATTTTATTTTATTAAATCTCATGATTTCTGATAGATTAAACCAGCCAATTAATTATCTAGGAGTAAGCTGCCATCCCATTATACTACACAATCTTCATTATACTCTTTTGATGACAAGCCTTACACTTTATCTTACCACCTTTGGAATCAGACTTTACTGAAATCCAAGTCCCCCAAGCCACATCACACAGGGAGTATTTTAACATGTGGACATACATGCTAGTTTTAAACCTGGGACATTGTTTGAATAGGCATCCCAACTTATGACTAGACCACTGCTTGACAGACTCGTGTCAACATCTTGTTGACAATATAATTTAAACAATTTGAATCAATATATAGTTTTTTCATAGTTTTTATTTCTACTTCCCAAATAACTTTCAAACTCCGCCCTTGTAGGCAACTGAACTTTTCAAGCCTGCTAACTATGGTATTCTTAAGAAAATAATAAGGAAGTACCACTGGTTAAACATCAAAAATATTAAAGCTCCACGAAAATGTGTTCAGTAATCTTGTAGCTTTGTGACTATCCTTGAATGACATTATTATGTATAGTAATCTGGTTGATGACCCACTTAGAATTTTTTACATGAACTAAAAAGGTTGCAGCCTTTTCAGGGAAGTGGAAGATGCAATGTCAACAACCTAGTTTAAATTTTCATTATAACTTAGAGTGCTATCTCGATATTATGATATTATACTTGAAAATGGATTCTGGGATTCAATTGTTTTGTGAAAAGAAGTTAACCGAGACTGCTTCTTTGAGATATTTCACTTCTTGAACCAACCTAAATCATTGATTTAAAGTTTTTCTTCAAAAAGAATTAATGAATCACTTGATTCATAAGGCAGTTTCATGACACCAACAATTCAAAACCATCAGGTTCATTCATTCAATTTTAAAGAAAGCATTCATAAAGTTTTCCAGCATTCACTCCTTACATTAATAAGCAAAACATGGATGGAGTCGAGCTCTTGAAACCCGAGGACTAAACTCAGACTAAAACTTTGTTTAGCAATCTTCAAGGTGGTGTGCAATTTCTAAGATTTTGATGAAAGATTCTATATTTTTTTGGATATTTTGCATACAGCTTTTCAATCTCTTTTAAATGCCAACACTAGAGCAAGTCGTGTCATCCTTCATTGCACAAAGCACTCTATCCAATAAACACGTTGCTCGTTCATGTCTTATATATCATCCAAGAATTAGAAACTCAACAGAAGATTCATAATCAACTCCAACTTGAGCATTTTCTTTCTTGGGAGTAGAGAATCAGAGACTGCTTATAACTCTCTCAAATCAACTTTGATAAAACCAATTCTGACCAAATTTCTTTGAAATAAAATCCAGTAACTAAGTGTAATTGCCAAGGAATGCACCCCTTTAGATATGGGAATGAAATTGTTTATGGGTAGAAAGTTAACTATAGTTGTTTTGTAAAACAAAGCTGTAAGAGGTTCAGAGAAACAAATTAAACATACAAGTCTCCCAATAGTTGCATAACTAATCATGAAAGGGCTCCTTAAAAATTATTCATGGAGTTGGCTACTTCCTACAGCCTGTCATATGCAGTTCCACAGCTTATCAGATTATTGCTTTAATTCCCTGTGTTTGAAATTTTATTATAACACGACAGCATGTGAAATGTGTCATATACATTGACTCGCTAAGGTAAAAAAAGATAAATATTAGTACATTCAAGAAAGATGCAATATCCTCCTCAAATAACATATCATAACAATCTGCATATAGCAACCGTAGTTCTATTTAATCGGGAAACTCAAATAAGGATCGGGATAGATTACGAACCCCGTTGGAAGCTTTTGCTTTATCCTTCTTGGAGATAACCCCAATACATTTGAGGTCTTTGTCAACAACAGGGAGCCCTGTGACACTCTCAAAATTATTGTCTATCTCCTCCAACAGCTGATCTGGTGTAGCTATATAGATTGCTTTTGACATCACATCAGCCAAGAACGCTTCAGGTTGTGCCTGAATCAGCAACCCCAAATTATCAAAATAGGAATTAGAACAGATACACAAGAATTTATATAAGAGGTGTCAATGTATTTTTTGAATTTTCTAAAGAGTACCATCACTCTGACATTGTAAGATACAATAAAACAGCTTTTGCATACAGTATAAGATATAGCAAAAATAATTGCTAATTCTGCAATATATAAATTTAAATTTAAATTAGAATCAACTTTTTTTGAATTTGTGCAGTATTGTGTAAGAGATTTCTAATACAGTATGAAGGCTGAAATTGAGTATATTTCACCCAACCAACATTATGATAAGTTCTAAGAGTAACTTCCCTGTTTGCTCCCAGCCTAAAGCCAAATAAGTAATAATTCAAATGAAGAATTTGATCCCACCTTTAAACTAAAATAACTCTAGGACTCAACTATTTCCCTCCTGTTTTAAATTTTGTAAAGAAATCTATTAGGTTTGAATAAAATAAGATTCATTGAAAATTACAGTTCTTTGTTATCTCTTGCAATACTCTGCCTTTGTTTTATTAATGTCAACTAGCGGCCAAATGGCTTAAGGAACAACTAAATGGGACATACTTAGTTGATTTCCTCTAATTGTTTTCAAAGGAGACTATCAAGAGAATGAATATGAAAAAGAACAATCAACATAGCGCAATGAAGCACAGAAATCCATGAACTGATTAAGGAAACATAGTCAAGTACATGGGGCATAGGAAAGTCGCCCAAAAACAGCACAGCCAAATAATAAATTCTCAAAGCTATGTCAATCATCCTATTAACATTCAAGGACAAAAAGAAGTTTGTGCTGAGATTTGTGTCAATAAATGTCTTGGGGCATTCCAACCTATGCTGCCTAACAGATCTCATAAATGCAATCTTGATCTAAAGGTACCTCATACCATGAACCATTTAGAGTCTGAAAGTATATTGGATAAATAGCCTGAATGTGATGTTCCTGTTAGAAGCCTGCTGTTACAAAAAGAAACACAGCTACTGAAAAATAGAAAATTATGCACCTCAATTCTGAAATACAAGCTGTAATTCTGAAATCTGCAGTTCTAAACTTCTAATACCTTAATAGACACTTAGAGCAAATATTTCAGCTGTTATGAAAGTTACAGCATAGAGATCAATAATTTCATTCATGAATTGTTAGAAATAAATTCTAAGAAGAAAAGCTGGAGTTGACTATTCTGAAAAACATTGAAGATCTGCACCAATTCTTCTCACATGAAACTATGTGGAAGGTTTGACCTGACAAGATAGGACCTCAAACTCCAACTGACTGCCTTACTGATAAGGTGGCTATTTGGGGAAAGAAACACCAAGAATTGTATTTCCCAAAGATGGATGCTTAAACACTATTGAGGTCTTTTATTGTAGTATCTACAACCTTATCACTTCCTTTATCCTAACCCAACTAATTATTTATTGCTAACATAACACCCATAATTTATCCTAACACAATCACCTCTTTATTGCTTGCAGCTTTATTGTAAAAAGCCAACTAAAAGCACAAGTAACAATAACCCAAAAAATACTCTAGCAACAGATTATTTTTTATTTTTTATTATACTCAAGCACATACAATCAAATTGAAATTTAACAGTCTAATGCAGCTTACCATACACATTCAACAAGCAAATCTGAACACCTCTAATGATATTAGTAACACACTGAAACTCAATCTACTGCTTGAGGGTTTCCATCCCAAAGAAAATCTAGCTGCCACATCTGAAGGAATCTATCTCCAGATGCTCAAAAGCTGCCGCAAACAGTTTCGAAGTCCTCAAAATGAAGTTGATTTTTGTTTTAACGTTTTGAAAAGTATCTTCTGTTTTTTCATCAATGCCTCTTATAACCCATGCACTCCAAATATTCCCCTAACATAGGCGGCTTCAGAAATTAACTGAGCAGCCCTTTCATCAATTTTAGTGCTTAACTGAGACATCCTTTCCTCAAGTTCTCCTCAATTGATGGTAATTTCTAAACAGTCAACTGTCAAAGGCACTGCTCAATCAATGCAGAAACCCAACAGTTAAGGCCACCTTATTCCAGTCCACTCCAGACCTAACTAACTGACCACACGCCCATCTTATTGCAGTCATAACTATCTGACAGAATCTACAAACACACCCCTCTATGCTACTCCTATGTTGACAGACCACCCTGTCAAGATAGGGACATTACATTTACAGACATCCTTTCCTCAAGTTCTCCTCAATTGATGGTAATTTCTAAACAGTCAACTGTCAAAGGCACTGCTCAATCAATGCAGAAACCCAACAGTTAAGGCCACCTTATTCCAGTCCACTCCAGACCTAACTAATTGACCACACACCCGTCTTATTTCAGTCATAACTATCTGACAGAATCTACAAACACACCCCTCTATGCTACTCCTACGTTGACAGACCACCCTGTCAAGATAGGGACATTACATTTATCTAGACCCAACAAAGCTCACAGCTTTATCCTAAACTAACCAAGACTGCCTTGCCGATAAGCTGGCCGTTTGTGGAAAGTCAGACCCACCAAGATTTGTATGTCCCAGAGATGGACACACTTAAAAGCTATTGAGACCTCCTATCGTATCTATAACCTCATTGTTTCTTTTATCCTAACCAAACTACTACTTTACTGTTAACTTAACACACATAACTTTATCCTAATACAACCACCTCTTTATTGCTAACAGCTTTATCTAGACCCAACAAAGATAGCAACTTTATCCTGCCCCAGACTGCATTATTTGTTTCCAACCTCCAAAAATCATTTAAAGCTAACATCTTTATCTAATGGGAAAGTTGGACAAGTTACAACTTTTATGATTCCAACCTCCAGTAATAATTTTAAGCTAACAGTTTATCTTATGAGAGAGTTGGACAACTTACAATTTTTTTGCTTCCAACCTCAAAAAATCATTTAAGCTAACAGCGTTATCTAATGAGAGAGTTTAACAATTTACAACTTTTATGATTCCAACCTCTATAACTCAGTCAAAGCTAGCAGCTTTGTTTGGAGGCAGAGCTAGATGATTCATACAAAATTGTTTTATTTATTATTCCTGGGCTTCCCTTCCCAAAAAGTTTCATTTCAAAGCTTATTTAAGAGATGGGTACTGCAATGGTTTCTCTTCAGATTCCCAGGAAGCCTCACTGTAGGCAATTACTTCCATCTTATGAGGTATTTCTTAAATACTCTGTTTCAGAGTTTTCTTTTTCCTTACATCAATGATAGCTTCTGGTTCAAAGACAAGTTGCCAATCTTTATCTAACAGTAGCAAACCAGTAGTAGCAATTAGATTTCCCATTGATTTCTTCAATCTTGACACATGAAAAACATTGTGGATCTTGTTTCCAACTAGTTACTTTATATTTGAAATTTCATGAAACCATCCAATCCTTTGAACTACCTTGTAATGCCCATGATAGCATGGTTTCAATTCCATTTTCCTCTTTGCAATTTATATTGTTGTAGGGTTGCAACTTGGCAAAAACTATGTTTTTTATTGAAAGACCTCGATGATCTTATCTTGTAAGCATTATATTTCATTCCTTGTCCCTGGCTTGTAGTAAATGCTTTTTCAATTTACTCCGAACCTTCTTGTGATATTCTGAGGTTGATTTTCCTGGGGCTACTTGGAATTCTTGTTCTATCCAACTAATCATCCATGCCTTTGTATAAATAAAAATCTTGAAATGGAGATAGTCACATGGATACATTATATATCCTATTACACCAAAACTTAGCAAAGTGAAGTCACCTTACACATTGATTTTCAATTCCGAAGTCTAGGCTGGAAGATAAGCTTCAAATGTTTTGTTCACAATCTCCATCCTATCATATGTGCGGAAATAACTAATTTACCGTGTTAGAATAGTCCCAACCTTCTTAAGTAGCTCCATACAAAATTTTCCTGTGACTTTGACATCATAATTACTTATCAGAGGTACCCTGGAGCTTATAGGCACACTTCATAAAAAACCTGGTCACTTGACTTGCTTCATAGTTCACTTCTACAACCATGAAATGAGCAAACTTTGTTAATCAATCAACAACCACAAGATACAATTTTTACCTTCTGATTTACAAAAATTGTAATGAAGCTTGTACTGATTTCTTCCCACTTCCCCTATGAGATATGTAGAAATTGTAGTAAGCATGGACTAAGTACATTTTCATTATTATTTCATTGGCATGTGTCACATTCAAAGAGATGTTTCTTCATGTGCATTCCTCAAGCCATGCCAAAAGAAATGCTCTCTTGCCTTCTTCTATGCCTTTAGCAAAACAAAATGTCAAGAGAAGTGATACTATGACTGATGATATAATTCCAAAACCTGCCTACAAAAATTGGATTTTCAAACCATCATTGCCGAATTATCAATTCACCGGTTAGAAGAGGCTCAAAATAATAATTTAAACAAAGAATTAGCTAATAGTGGCTAAAACCTTATTAATCAGACTATCTTGTTGAAAAATTATAGGCTTTTTAAAACTATGTTAGAATATGAGAACTGAAATTTCAGGGTCATTAGCTCGTCTTAAATCTTATCTTCCAAATGAATATTTAAGGAAGAAGAAAATATTCATCCTTCCCGAATAATGATGAGTTTTGTGGGAGATTTGAAATATCTGTAAGGAAAACACTTGTGCAGGTTAATCCAGAATACTCTTATAAATAAGTAACACCGTAAATACAACCATGGAACTCTAATTTTATTTTGAAAACTTTATTTAATCCTACAAAAAGATGACTAAATTATTTGATTCCGGCATGAAGAACTCATTTAGAGCTAAGAGCTTTATATTATGAGAATCTGGACCACATACAACTTTTATGATTCCAGACCGTATAACTCGTTTAAAGCTAAAAACTTTATCCGATTGAGATCTGAACAGCTTGCAGCTTTTCAGATTTGAGCCTCCATGACTCAGTTAGAGCTAACAGCTTAATCTGATGGCAGAGCTACACAATTTGGACTTTACTTATAAAAGTGATTTAATGAAGCTGGGAATCTCCAGGACACGAAACTGAGGTATTATCTACAAAAACTAAAACCCCTCCCAAATAGGCAATGCCAGACACCTCCGGTTCACATATTGTATAAAAGTCCTAAATAAACCCTACCAACCTATAAACAGCCATCGATACTATCTAGAAATAAAAAATAAGGAGGATTATAATCATTAAATAATCCTCAGGAATTAGGCCATCAAAAACAAAATCTGCTAGTGATTGACTTCACATGATTTTCTAATTTATTAAGCTAAAATATTCTGCAACACCTAATCTAAATTAAAATCTACTGTCTTATGGTAATACATGCTGCAAAACCTGTTTTAGATCAAGTAAATTATGAGCCATAGTAGGACCTCTATAAATATGATAATGTATAGAAGCCTCGTAAGATCCTCGTGCCTCTACATTAGAGAATTTACTCCCACTTGCTTTCATTCGCTTTATAGGAAATAAATTACCTCAAGAAGACTGTTTTAGAGAGGAGTGTGTAGCTTAACTTAGCTTTGACCTAAAATTTATAGTGTTCGAGTGTAACCTAAAGCATCCAGCAATCTACTCTTTTAAACTGGTATAAAAATATATATTTAGTGATCAAAGTAGCCTTGAGAAATTTGCAGCCTACTTTTTAAAACTAATTGTATTTAAAATGTTATTAAATATTAATACATTCGTAAAACAATAAAATATGTTACTCTTCTTTACAAAATTCCATGATTCATAGTACTTCCTAAATAACTATAATGTACGCTTCAGTGTAAAGTAGTAGCATATGTATAAAAGAATAGACCTATCAATTTTTAAGTACTGTTAACAATTACAATATGAGACAAGATCTCTTCAAAGCCAAGCTTAACAAAGCAATTTTTAAGAAAAGTCAGCAAAATGAAAACAA
>VDFB02007700.1:0-25359 GCA_007258455.2 Sequoia sempervirens | reverse complement strand
GAGTGCTACAATGTAAAAATAAATGAAAAATGTAGAATTTCAGAAAATTTACATGAAATTAGATGCCAAAAATTGAACCTAAATGCACTTTTTATGAATGCAAAATTTGAAACCTAGTATGCAAATTAATTCATGCAAACCCTAATGCAAGATCAATGCAAGCTAGATGTATGATGAAGGAATACAAAGAAGAAAAGAAAGTATTGAGAAAATCAGGTTCACCAAAATTTAGCAAATATTTTTGGCATCCTAATCCTTTCTAACGCTTCTAGGGTTTTTCACCTAAAAGAAGAAAGAAGGGCCAAAATGCTCATGTTATGTTCAAAGTCAATGTAATATGGATGGAATATGGATGAAATATACCTAGATGCAATGTTTTAGTGAAAAAAAATAATAAGATTAATTGATTAATGGATGTAAACTAAGGAAATGAAGAATGTTTGAAAACACATTGTGTAATGCATAAACACCTAGAAATGAATGCAAAATGTAACAGAACTTGACGAAACTGAAAGTGTGCACTTGGAATATGGTTGAAGATTGGAAATGGATTTGGGAATGATTTTGATGCTAAATTTTAGGCCTAGAGGGACTCATTCACCATTCTGGAAGAATTAGTCCCAGTTCTGCAAAACTATTCTAGAACCTGTTTCTGACAAAAGGGTATCTAAAAATGTAGAAAACTCAAAATTGACATGGAAGTGGGACTAATTCACCACTCATGGTGAATGATTCCACTTTTAAATTTCTGAATATTCAAAGGTGGAATTTGGAGCTCTCGGTTTGCACTTTGATTCTCTACAGGTGTCCACTTCTGAAACTCTGATTTCTGAACCTGAAAGTGAGTTTTTGTTGATATTTTGAATTGATTAGTGAAGAGAAGACCTAAAAACTTTTGTAACTTGATTCTTAATGATTTCCAAGCTTCCAAGAGGCCTAAATTTGCACACACAAGGAAAGAGAGAAATGTTGAATGTTAGGGCATGGGGGTTTTCCTTGGTCAAACCCCTTTTAGGTAATTAAACCAAAATAGAGAAAGAATGTAATAAAAATGAAATAATGGAGTTGATTACCTTGCCATGATGTTTCATGATCTTGAAAGTCTGCAACAAAACATGAATAATCTTCCCTTGAATGTTTGAAAATTGATATCTTGGTTACTTGAAATGATGAAACCCTAAGTTGCTTGATTTTCCATGGATGGAGACTGGGTCCCACAGGGGTCATTTTGATAGCTAGGATTCTAGGAGATAAGGAAATCAAGTTTAAATTGTGACTTCGGTGGGTATTTTATCAAATAATGCCTTAGGATGCACAATACGAGTTAATAGGGACCTATTAGTGATGACTTAAAGATTAATTAGGGCTTGGGACATAGAATACGATGTGAAAATGTGATTAAATACACTTTACAACATTAAAATGAGGTCCACATAGCCTAGGAAGGCACACCAACCAATGTGATAATGCTATTAAACACATTTATTAATGTTGAATTAAATGAAAACAAGTTTATTGAGTATAAAAAAGCATGAAATCTTGTTACAAGACTTTACAACACCTTTACAAGACATCAATAAAAGCATGTTATTCAATTTGTAGGGGTCCACAACCTAGTGTGGATGCATAAAATGCCTCACAACACCTGAATCAAGGCCTCATAAAGTGCACTTTATTATGAATTATTCCCATGTCAAGCAAGAGGTCCATTTTTCTACACCACACCAATAAGGGAAAAACCATGGTGAGGGTTAACTCACAATATAAAAAGATTATAAAACTGAATACAGAGGGTCACTGCCAAGGGCTCACTACCCAAAAGAGGACTCACTATCCAAGCACAAAGGCTTACTGCCTACAGAAAGGACTCACTGTCCAACAAGGAGGCTCATTTCCTACATATATAAAAGAGAACAAAAGATCCACCACAACAATTAAGACACATTTGCAAGTTTGAATAAGGATTATAGAAACCTTTAGCTCACTCCCTTCAGGAATCCAACACAATGAAGTACTATTGTCTTAACTCACTCACACACACACTTATGCTCATATGATTTGTGGCTCACTTTCTTCACTTTGTATCACACTGTCACACAATTCTTCACAATTTGACTTTCTTTTATACCATCCTCAACCTTAGAAAATTTCTCCAAGGTTGGCCACAAATACCTCATTTCATAAATTCAAATTAGGTTGGCAAATCAACATTCCTACAGTGGAAAGGAATGAGAGTGGACCAATAAAACATTTAACCAAGACCAAAAATAATGTCTTAGATCAACCACACACTTCCTCAATTTAATTTTATTCTTCAAATGAAGTGTAAACACCAGGTCAGCCAAACCTAATGAAAACAAAAATGAACATTGATGTACACGCTTGCCGACAAGAAGATGACACACAGACTCCAAACCACACTTCATTATGTACGAGAATACATCTTAGATTTCTTCAGATACATCCACAACAAATGTAATATGCTTCAAACTCTGAACACCTTTCACCAGTTCATCCGGACTATGCAAACACATACTGAAACACTGAAACATGACTTTCAGATCACCAAACTTCAACCTTCTTTTCTAAAACCCAGTGAAAACCATCTCAAGACATATCCCAGATCTGTAAGATATGAAACAAGATAGCAAAGGACTACGGAGCATAAAAAATTCTCTCAGTCCATAGAAGATCAACTCTGCTAGAACAATTCACACACCGGTGAACGTAACTTTCATGCACTATCACACCAAAAGCTAAAACTTAGGATATATCTCCACAAGATCACCATTATCAAATCTTCAGATCCACAAAAACATAGGATCAACATAGGAGAAACATGGTGCACATACTAGAGCACATTTTGAACACATTCATCACTCTGACTTCTCTTATTAATTTTCTCAAAAGCACTTGGACACTCATCAACATAGGACATTTGCAACGACATAAAGATAGCTCCATGTACTCACATATTAGCAACATCTTAGCTATACATGTACAATCTGCAACATACTAATCTATGTTGACATCAATAACAACATTAATTTAAACACCACCAGACTAGCTCATACTTGCAACACAAACACCAAAAAGGGGCCCAATTAGGATTCCTAAAAATTAGGGTCCTGAGACCTTTGGGGGACAAAGACGCCCTAGGTGGAATTTTAGTCTTGACCCAAAAATCAGGGAGACATAGATGAAATCATTAATTTATCATGTATGCATTGGATAATGTTGGGAATAACCAAAAAAATGCAATTTATAGGGCTTGTGGATGCAAAATAGGACTAATTAAGCCATAAATGAGGATAAATAAAGCAAGGTGGGAAAGAATAAGTGTGAAAATAAAAGGGTATGCATTTTACTGCACTACATTATTATACAAAATTAAAACATGTCTGGTGATTATTTTGTGCTCAATTTGTAGTTTTTCCATTTATTATTTAAATTTAATTTGACAGTCACAAAGAAACCAAGTTACAAAAATTTATTTGATGCTTTAGTAAAATATTTTGATGCACTAGGTTAATCTTGATCAATAAAATCTCTTTAAATTTAGTCTAATTGGGCTCAAATGGACCTTCCAACAATATTTGTATCAATATATTTGTTCTCTTTCTAAGTTGAATGAAGCAATAGGGATCATTTCCCCAAGGAGTGCCATGGAGAGTGAATTATTATTCATCATGGTAGATCCAATTAGTAGGTTCTATAACATGAAATTTGAAAAAGTCAACTTTTAGACTATGAGGATGGTTATTTGAGTGATAGTTTAAGCCAAGATTAGCAAAGTGTTCATTGATTACATCATGATTCTAGTTATGTGACTATGAGATTCAATGGTTTGGGCCTTCCATTACTAAGAGGTAAAATTTTAGAGTTAAATTCCTTTAATTGGACACTTTGGTAGGGTATTTCAAAGAGGCTAAGGTGAGAATTGCTGCCACTTTCTTGTCAAGTGGTACCAAGGTTTGATGGAGAACTATAGAAGAATATTTAAGGGCATGCAAGCTAGTGGTTAAGGTAGGAACATGGGAAAAGTTACAGGGAGCTATTAGGGATTAGTTTAGGCCTGTGAACTCTATCTAACAGGATAGGGTTCAACTCATGAACTTGAAATAGAGTGGGAGAATTAGGGATTACATCAAAACATTCTCTTCCTTCATGTTGTATATCAAGGACATGTCTAAGGAAAACAAGTTGTTCCAGTTCATGAGAGGTCTTGTGTTGTGGGCTCGATAGGAGATCAACATCATAAGTATATTTTTTTAGATCTAGGGTGTATGCCAAATATTCTTGTTAAAAAAATAACAAAACTTATCATCTTTGCAACTGAAGAGAACACAAACCCTAGGAGATTGGCTCTCCCTTGTGGCAGTAAGCCAATAATTAAACCATAGTTGGTTTGTATTCAAATTTGGAGTCAAATTGAAATGAATTTAATCCTAGTTGATCTAGTTGGATCTAGGATCTCTTTTCCTACTCTACATTTTGGTGAACCTAAAATATCAGGTACACTTGCAATTTTATAATTTTTGTAGCATAAATTTTAAAAATTGATTCAAAACCTAGGTTATTTTAAGATTTTGTTATTTGTATTTGTTTCATTTTCAAAACTATGCATTTACATTCTTTGTCCATCATACATTAAAAATAAAATTGAATAATTTTAGATCTAATTAGTGCCTAGATCCAAGTTATTTTATTGAGAAATTTGATTGCAATCTTAGGTGGCTTTCATTTATCAAAAGTGCATGCATATTTTAGTGACAAACATTGAACAGTAAAGAAGTAATGTTTTTCATTTCGAAAGATCAAATTTTTTTTGCTTTTATGCATTTTTAGGAGTAATATATAATAAATTACAACATTTTAAATTCTAAAAATTATCAGTTGGATATATTGTATTGCTTTAAAAATATAAAATTTTATGGATGTGTTTTCTTCACATAGATAAAATAGGTTTTCATTCATTTCCATAAGTTTGTTTTCTTCTTGACCTGAGCTTGTGCAACCTTAGATCCTTAGACATTGTAGTTGATTTCAAAACTTTTAATTTGATACTATCTTGCACCTCTAGTCTAGGTCACTAGCGCCCCTGTCTAGTCAATTTGGCATCAATTTTGTTTGGAAAACCCTATCTATGGTCTCTGTTTAGATCCGGTTCTTGTTCTTGGAAGTCTATCTTGAAACTTTTTTATTCTGTTGTGCATTACTAGTTTAATCTGAGGGACATAACACAAATTTTTCTTTACAAAAAACTTATTCTTTTCATAATTAATGTCTTAATGTTAAACTTTGTCAAGAAATTTCAAGAATTTTTCATACAACCATGTGGAAATGAGATTTTATCTCTTCTTTTTTAATTTTTATTTGACCCATCTCCCAATATTTACCCTACTTGCAAGGGTATCTTGGTGCAAGAGGATGCAACCATTGATACTTTACCTAATTTTAATTTTTCAATTAATCATGAAACTTATTTGCATCCCTCTCCTAATATATCTCCTACTTGGGAGGATATCTTGGCACATGAGGATGCAATTGTTGATACATTTCCTCCTTCAAATGATAGTAGGGTGGCTTATATAGATGAAGATTCTAAGTTGACATTAGATCCCTCACCAATAGAAGATCATCAATAAGTAGTTATCTCAAATGAAATTGTAAACCCAGAACTGATTATTGGATCCCATCTCATTAGAGGACCTCCTATAAGGGTATGTGCAAGATCATCATGGAGCGAAAAGTGCTTAAATAGTATGGGTATTTGTAGGGTATGTGGTGACTTTTTTTTACGAGTGAAATGAAAGAGGTTTTAAAGGAGATTCTCTGACTTTCCACCAATATAAATTATGGCACTTTTAATTTAATAAATAGGTGTATTCATTTTCTATTTGAATTCTGACTAAAGTCTGATTGATGAGGGTGATTAGAAAAACATGCCATAGCTTTCAACTGATATCACATTTTGGAATCAAAACATGCATCACATTCTATGCTTTGCATACTATAGGATTAAAAAAGAAAAATTGAATTTCATGAATTTTTTGACCGTTAAGGTGGTGGAGACATACAGTTTTTATATTTTTAAAAGTTGTAATAAAAAAATCATAATTGTTATTTGCTTGGAAAAATTACAAAAAATGTATCACATCACGGACATGAGTCACTCTACTTATGTCTAAAATCTTGCAAAAGTATTATCATTTTATTGTGTGAGTTGGGGTGGTCATACAAGCCTACTTCTTATTTTTTTTCCACGAAATTTAAGTACTACTACGTGAGAATTTAAATTTTTACACCAAATAGATTTTTTATTTTTTTTAAAATAAACTTAGTAGTTTAGAAACCTCATTCAATTTTATATAGATTCTATTCTTACATATTTTTAAAATAATATACATAACTTATTTAAATTTTTAAAATAATATACATATTTTAAAATAATATACATTTTTTTTCCATAAGGGCCTATTTTTCCATGATGATCCTAGACGTAGGGTATGTGTAGGATCATGGGTAAACAAACCTAAATAACAAAATCAAAAAAATTCATAGTTAAGGAAACTTGGCGTAGAAATTTGAATAAGTTATCTATATTATTTTAGAAATGTATGTATAGAATCGTAGCAAATTGAATGGATTTTCTAAACTACTAAGACTATTAAAAAACAAAAAATCTATTTGGTCAAAATTTGAAATTTCAATCGCATTCTTGCAAATTCTGAGAAAAAATAAGTAAGTCTTGTCACGACCACCTAATACTAATAAAATAATAAAAAAAAATTTTAAGATTTTTGGAGTATAGAGTAGGAGACTCATCGATAATGAATCACATGTTGTAATTTTCAAAATAATATTGATATCAGACCCTACAGCTTTTAAAGCTATAAAAAACCACCTGTACTGATCCAAATTCATGAAATTCAGTATTCTTTAATCCTATAATTATGTGAAGCATACAATGTAACATTTTAGATTCAAAAGATGTGATGTCACTGTCCGACCCTATCAATTAGAGACTTTAGCCATAATTCAAATAGAAAATGAATAATAATTATTTATCAAATTCAAAGTAAAACACAATTTATATTGGTGGAAATATGAGAATCTCCTTTAAAAACCCTTTTCATTTCATTAATTTTGGGTTAAAAAAAGTCATTAGCCACATACCCTACACATACCCATCATATCACCACTTTTTGGCCCATCATGATCCTGCACATACCCATAAACCAATCTAAACCTATGAGAAATATACTAAAATTTGAGATGCAACTCAATCAAAGTATCTATACACACCAAAATGTGTTGTAGCAACAAAGTTATCCTGCATTTTCTCACACATATAACACTCAAAGTAATAATCAAACAAAGAAAATGCCAAATTTGATTCCATTTCCTCAACCATTTTTTTCCCTCACACATCATCTTCCTCAACATAGTGACAAAAAATATGATCTTGTTGAGCAACTTCATAATACTCTAGCCAAGATTTATCTTTGGGATTTGATTCAAACTTCACCTACCTACCATGGTATGCTCCAAGAGGCTTTGTAGAAGATTTTTGTACCACCTTTTGCTAAACCAAATGATGTAGCAACCTTGTTGGAAGATATGAATACAACAAACCTAGATATTTTTTTCATCATTTGAAGTGAGTTACCTCCACTTAGGAGATTCAAAACCAACATGAGGCTCTAATGATATTGGTTATCATTAATAAAATTCCAGGGTTAGATATACTCTTATTGAAAATGGACTAGGTCGTAATGTTTGTGGAATTGAACTTTTACATTCACTTGGTGTGGATAAGTATCTCATAAAATCAGATAATGTTTTTATTCGTGGCTTTGATAATGTTAGTAGGAAACTACTAGGGACAATCAAATTAAACATTAAGGCACGATCCCATAACTTTTCATACCCTTATCCATGTCATGCAAGATCCTCTCTCATATAACCTTCTTCTGGGTAGAATATGGATTCATGCCATGAAGGGAGTCCCATCTACTCTTCACTGCAAGATGAATTATGAATATAATAACAAGGTACATATGGTTAAAATGGATCCAAAAAGTGATAATTTACAATTTGAACAAATATTTCCAACTCTCTTAGTACTTTGATTCCATCATCAAAAGTTGAACTAGATCACTTTCCAATAATAATGATACTATGAATGCACTCTTCAGTGATGATTTGGGATCATTAGATTTTAAACGTAATTTTATTGGGGAGTCTAAAATATTTCCATCAAATCCCAAAGAATAAAAAATTGTTTCAATGGTATCAATGCAAGATAATACAAATAATGAAAAGAATAATGCTTCATGTCTTCAAGTACATGTTTTGGTGATGATTGGGGTTCATTAGGTTTTACACCTTCCTTTATGGGAGAGTATAAAATCTCACAATCTCAACCTAATGATTATTGTGTTTCATTTTCTCAATCTTTTTCTACATAAAGAAATCCAAAAACTTCATTGCATGGCGATGATGTGGGCTCATTACATTTGATCAGTCATGTGTTGACAATGTCTAAGCTTAACATTTCAACACCTAAAAAATAATTTTCATTCTTCAAAAATAATCAATTATTTTCATATTAATAATTTAGACAAGGATTCTCCATTTGAGTTAGAAAAACATTATGGGCTTGGATTTAAAATTCTTTCTAAAATTGGATATAATGAAATCATGGAAAAAGGAGTTAATGATCATGTGAAGTCTACACTATACCTTGAAAAAAAGGTATATAGTTCCAACCTTATCCTTCATGTATTTCTCATCCTCCATCATCTACTATATTTATAACATCTTGTGGTAAGTGATCTAACTTTTCTTCATAAGAGAAAGGTGTCCTACTCCTTATCCTTTATCAAAGTAAGTGCATTTTTTTGAGGCTTATAAAATCCCACTTGATTACCCTTCCTCCTCCAACACATAATAAATTTTATAAAAAATAGTTCTTTTTATGCACATCATTGAGTACATGATCATTTCACAAAGAAATGTTAGGCCTTGGGCAATAAAATACAATAATGTATTAATTTTGGTGCTCTTCCATGTGTTGATGCACTTAATCATTCTAAATAATGATCTCTCTTCTATGGTATTTCTCCTCACTATGTGGAATTTTCAGCTCCATAGGTTTGGTCATTTCCATTCATGGTGGTACAACATTACATGCAACCATATTTCTTTCTACAGTAGCAACACGATGGTCTCTTGCATGGTTGTATTTACCTTTACACTTGGGGGAAAGGATAACTAGTTTTGGAGGTGTGCATTCTCATTGAGATCCCCTCTCCTGCCTTCATTTCCTTAAAATTTATCAACATAGAAAGTATGTCGTCATTTTAAGGAGGGGCATATCACCCTATCCATTAACATCTTGTGAGATTTGACTTATGAAAATATCCCCTTTGTGGTGGTGTTATTTATAATGCCCCCTAAGGCATGATTATCATATTTTCCTCTTAGATGTTAATCATTTATTCATCCCCTATGACATCAAACTTTTATGCACTCCCTGAAGCATGATTGGAAAAATAGTTCCTAGATTTATCATAACGAAGCTTGTTGGTCTATGAACTAGAATTTTTTTACATGGCCACCTAGCATAACACAACTTGCTTGCCAATGGAACTATGTTTTTCATGAGTCACCTAGCATAACACAACTTACTAGCCTTGTGAAACCCATCATATTGCATGGACACTTACTATAACACAACTTTCTAGCCATTAGATCTATATATCTCATAATTTTAGCATTTTAGATGTCTATGTTTGATGGATGATACTTGGTAATTGAGACAACCTTATAGACTGAGGTCTCTTTACCTTGTTGACTCAAATCTATAGTTTTTGTGTACTAACATTTGTTGCTCTTTGTTTCATATGTGTGTTATGTTTTATTTATGTGTCTATTGTGCATTTTTTTAATGTATTTGGTGTGTTTCCTTTGTGTATTCGATGTTTTTTCTCCATGTATTTAGTGTGCTTGATTTATGTATTCTTTGTGTATTCTTTAATGTGTAGTACATTTATTTTCATTAACTACTTTATGTGTACTGGTTGAATCTTTCTTTATTTGGTGTTCAATATATTTGCTTCATGTTTATCTTAAAATATCATAGATCGATGGGATCATAAGTTGGGGGCTTGTATACCTCTCAACTTGGCGTCATCTTGTCTCTTCAATGTTTTGATAAAGAAATATATCTTCTCCTTACTTTAGTGTGAGCATAAGTACAAGTTCATACTCTCACTAAAGTGGGGGCTAAATGTATTATTGTAAATTGTCACCCTTGACAATTTCACACTAGGTTTAGCTCCCCCTTATGTGCCTAGACCCAGTTGTGCTCTTAAATTACTCATTTTATGGTCATCTTAAAAAAAAGGAATTAAATTGGGAAACATTATTATTTAATATTTAATTTTAAACGACAAAAAAATCCCCAAAATAGGTTTGGAATAGGGTGATAGCACCCCTATCCAACCTATTTTTGACTAATTTAAAATATGTTATTGTCAAAATTTTAACATTTAAAAATCAAATTTCGTGTGTTGGCTTTTGATAATTAATTTAGTGGGAAATAAATAAATAAATAAAAATATAAGTCTTTTTGTTTGAAATCCTAGCAATTTTGGAATTACAATTGAGCATCCTAAAAGTAGTCTAGAAAAAATAAAGGGTAGAATTAGCAACATTATTATAGTTCTTTCATCAATCAAGATCATTCTTGCAATAAATTAGGAAGAAGGAAACAATTATGAACAAGGAGCTATTATGATCAATCAAGCAATTTTTATGAATATGTATGAGTTATCCTCTACATGCTAACTACAACAATCTATTGTGTTTTTTGGACTAACCTCTTGCAATTCTATCAAGAAATCCAACCATCCATCAATAAAATTTTGAGGATACTTATGATGTGATGATGCGAGCATCACTTCGACAAGGATTTCATTCCTAAGATAAAATTATCCATTTATCATTTAGTATTTTAGTCAATTATTATTTTGGCCTTTGCCTGACATAAGGCTTGCCATCTTGATCATCATAATTTGTTGTACATGGAGGTGGAAACACAAAAATGGGATTTTATTTAGGAAATCCCCTATACAATACAACACTTTCCCCTCTTTCATGTGTGTAGGACAAATGCATAAGTTTCATCAAGATCTAGTCACAGGAAACACAAAGCAAACTGCAAACAAGCTTTCAAAGTTTTTAGATCTTGAAAAAGTGGAAACCCAAGTGTAGGGAACCCACACCCTTGTCCACCCAACTTAGGCTTAAAATTTTTAATAGTAGGTTCCTCTCTCTCTATCTCTTTCTCAGATTTGCAATTATTTCCATAGTTTTCATTTTTGTCTTTGCGATAAATTACATTTTCAGATCTAGGGTTTATGTCAAATATGCTTGTTAAAACACATACATTTTTTTTCATCTTTGCAACTCAAGAGAGCACAAAACCTAGGAGATTGGTTCTCCCTTGTGAACAAAAGCCAATCATAAAACCTTAGTTGGTTTTTATTTGAATGTGGAGTCAATGTGAAAATAAGTTATTTCTATTTAATCTAGTTGGATCTAGGATCTCTTTTCCTACTCTACACTCTTATAGGGTATATGCAGGATCATCATGGAAAAAATAGGCCCTTAAATGGCAAAAAATTTCAAAAAAATCAAGTTAGGCTACTTGATGTAAAAATTTGAATAAGTTATCTATATTATTTCAAAATATGTAAGAATAGAATTGTAGAAAATTGAATGTAGTTTCTAAACTACTAGGTTATTTTTATTTTAAAATCTATTTGGTGAAAAATTGAAATTTCAATGCAATGGTACTTAAATTTCGGGAAAAAATAAGAAGTAGGTGTCGTTGACCACCCTAACCACAATAAAATGATAATATTTTTTATAATATTTTAGATATAAGTAGAGGACTCATGTCCGATGTGATGCATATTTTTTTTTTTGTAATTTTTTCTAAGTAAATAATTAATTATGAATTTTTTATTACAACTTTTTAAAATATATAAAACTTGTATATGACCACCTTAACTTGGTCAAAACTTCTTGAATTCATTTTTTCATTTTTAATCCTATAGTATGAAGCATAAAATGTGATGCATGTTTGATTCAAAAATTGATACCGTTGAAAGCTATAGATGTTTTCAATCATCCTATTAATCGGACTTTAGTTGTAATGTAAATAGAAAATGAATAATAATTATTTATTAAATTCAAAGTAAAGCATAATTTGTATTGGTGGAAGTTTGAGAATCTCCTTTAAAATCCCTTTTCATTTCATCAATTTTGGATTAAAAAGTCATCCATACATACCCTACACATACCCATCATATCACCACTTTTGGCCCATCATGATCTGCACATACCCATGGGGTTACAAGAAGAGTACCTTAATACTATTGCATAACATTATACAAGGTAAGATTCTTCCCACAAGGGGAAGGGTCATGGTGGAGAAATCCAAGGAGGACTAAAAATAGCATTTAGAGCTCGCAAGAGGTTCATGGATGTGGGAGTAGTGTTATAGCGAGGAGTGGAGTTGTGTTTGAAGGAGTGGACTAGAGTCTACAAGAATTGCAGAGGAGTTGGACTTGGAGTTCCCAATAGGGATACCTAGGTCTTGGTGTAGTTAATTCATCATGAATCCTAATTTAGGGATTGGGGTGCACCAAGGGGATATTGAACATGGGAATAGAGTGTTGGAACTTATCATGTAGGGTGAGGTAAAAAGAGGATGCTCAGTTGTGGTGGTGCGAGATACTTTGTGTTGTCTCTTTGTTTGATGCAGATGTTGGAACCCTCCAATGGGACTTATGTTTTTTTGTTAGGATTTTGTCTTTTCATGGTTTTGATTCTTTTAGAGAAGCCCCTACTTTTCCCTCCTAGGCTTTCCTTTTGATTTCTCCTATTGAAGTGGAGTTCTAGGCAGAGATGGTTGGTGCTAGTTGAGGTGAGAGTTGTTTTGTGGGGGCATTTTTTTCCCATGTTTTAGTTTTTCCTTGTTTTCATATTGAGTTGGATTAAAAGGATAGTGTTGGGTTTTGGTTTAAGCAACATCTATTGAATATGTTGTTAAGGAGTTGTTGCTACCTTTTCTTCCTAGCGCTCCTTGCAAATTCTTACTCTCATATTGAGGTGGAATTGGTTTGTGCCATTGGAGTTGGGTGCTATTTTAAGGTGGCTCTTGTATCAATTATTTTTTATTGTTTTGCTTTTTTTCCTATTGAGGTGGAATTCAAAGATAGTGATGGGCTTTGGTATCCACAATAAGATTTGATGAAGATGTTGCTAAGGAGCTAAAGTCACCCTTTTCTCAGTCTAGTTTATTTTTCTCCTATTGAGGTGGAGAATGAGAATAGTCATGGTGATGCAATTTGGTTTTGGCATCTTAGGAAGCACATGTAAAGTTTCTAAATTTATCCTTTGGCTAGTGCTTTTTGTTTTTCTTAGCTCAAAATCTATCTTTTTTTAGTGTTCTTTCTTTTGTGATTGGGTTGTTGGTTGGCTTTGGTTCATCTTTGGCAACGTTCCTTGTTTAGATAGGTTTTTGAGTCCCTTCAAAACCTAATTTTCCCCTAATAAGAACAATAAAAATATAATTTATGAAAAATTTATAAAAAATATGATTTTCAATATAAAAATTAAGGATTCAATTCTCTTTTACTTGTTAAAATATTTAGTTATATTATATTTAAATTTATAAAATTACTAAACAAATATTTTGATTCAACAATGAGAACCTAATGCTTTAACCATTTGATCTTAACCCCTTGGACATTAATTCTACTTTTCGAAGAATCTATTTGTGTAAATAGGTATTTTATCTAACTTGTTAGTTAGTGAGTTTTATTTATATGTTAAGTCCACTTAGGTACTGGGAACATTTCTAGAAGTCTTAGTTGTTTAGATAAGATCTTATCATATCTTATCTTTTTAATTTTTATTAAGTTATAGTGTCCTAGGTCATTTAATAATAACACAAGTCATTTAATTTTTTGTATTACGTAGTTCATCACTCCTTGTCTATATAAGAATGGTCATTGTACACTTTTATAATATGTCTCATCATCATATTTATAGATGTGAACATCCAAAATCTCATTTCTTGCATACTCTCTTATCAAAGGTTTTCATTGTTTTTGCAAGTGGTGTTGGGTATTCAAGTAATCTTAAGCTCCTACATGGTATCAAATCCATAGCCATGCAAATTCCTTCTCAGATATGAGAGTAGAGCTATTTCCAAGTGAGATATCTTGGTGGATTTTAGTAAAGTTTAGTATGATCTTCTCTTACACCATATGATGATCTAAAGAATCATACAAAATTGAAAAAAAATCAGATTTGGGTTGTCTTTCTTTGTGGCTTTGTATTGTAGGTTCATTTTGGAGTATTTTGGGTCAAAATAGATCCTTCCATGGAATCTAGAAGACCCAAAAATATCCATTTTCATATAAAATACTTCATATTCTAAAGATTTTTTTTGGTGATTCTATAAATTTTCAGCTATCTTAAAGTTGGCAATCAAATGACCATCATGGAGGACTATGTTAAATTTGATGGTTAACCAGATGTCATACCAGCGCTCAACCCAGTCTTCTAGCTTCTACTTGCATGGGGCAACCACCCACTAGCCCTTAGAGGGCTTAACTTTGGCCTCTTAAGCCTTAAGTAGGGAATTTTAAAAAAAATGCCATAACTTTTGACTCGAGTATCATATTTTGGAAAAAAAGATATTGTTGGAAAGTTGATTTGAAGAAATTTTAGTGGTGTGAGTTTTATTATCAAATTTTAATCTTGAATTTTTTTATTGTTGTTTGAATTCAGATCTCCAATTTGGACCTTTGAGCTCATAATTTTTCTCTTGAATCTCCCTTTTTTTGTGAGTTTTTGGCATTAGAAAGGTAAATTGAGGAGCTCTATCATTGTGCACATGCAATTTTTCTAGTTCCAGCCTAGGTATCCTTTATTTAGATTTTGGAATATTTGCATTTTGGTTAATTACTTGGACATCCTAACTGCTAGAGAGGTTATGTCTTTTTTGGGAAGGATTCATTTGTAGTGTACATCATGTTTGGGGGTTTCTAATTGTTGTTGAAGGTTAATTTCTTTGTAATTTTGGAGATTCATCATATTTCATTAAGAGGTTTTTATTTCATCCTTCTCTGATCATCTGAAAAGGGGAAACTATAAAAATGGAGAGATGAAATCATAAAACGTCTCTATTGGCTTCATATGTTGCCACATTTGTATGGTATTGTTCCCCCTCTTGGTACTGATACTAAGAAATTTTCTTGGAATTGCAAAATGGATCATGTCTTAGGAGTTATTGCTATGCATGTAGATGATAAAATTTTGAATTTTAATGTTGATTTTGAGTGCCCTCATTATCTTTGGACTAAAATTTGGGAGATATATGGAGATCCTATTACTTAGCCCTTCCTAAATGATCCTATTTCAGATTATCTTATGCCTCTTCATTTTCACAAATGATACCCTATGATTATGATACTATTTGAGAGTTTTATTATTTGGAGTACTTTGAATCTTTAGATTATGAGTATGATGTTTCTTCAAATTATGCTTCTTCTCCTTTGAATATAATTTGTTATGATATTTCTTGAAAATATTTGTAAAAATCATAAATATAGTAGGCCAATTCGAGGGGGTTAGCTTCGATAATCAAAAATATTATATGAATTGAATAAATGATGATATGATGATTTGGGGGAAACATCTCCCCTTTATTTATAGGCTTAACCATGGAGGGACATATCCTTCATCCTAATAAAGAGTATTTAAGGCATTAACTAAAACTAATTTTAAGGTTAAGTATGCCACAAGTGCTTAACTCTTTATACTTAGAAATATACATTTTATTCTTAAGGTATATGATATTAGGGTCATAACATTAGATAGACTATCAGGGACCTAACATGCCCCTCCCCTTCAAGAAAAATGTTATCCTCAAATTTTCTTAGTAATTATGGATGCTTTAGTATGAATTGTTTGTCTTCCCATGTGACATCTTCAATTAAAATATTATTCCACTTGATTAGAAACTCAAATATAACTCTATTTCATAACTGTTTCACTCTTTTTCTCAATAATTTTCTTAGGTTCTAAAATAAAATTTCCTTCATCCAACTCTAGCAATTCTAACTAGACTAGAATATTGTTACCTATTACTTTCTTTAAACAAGAAACATGGAAGATATGATTAATTTTGGAAGATGGTGGAAGTTCTAACTTATGAGATATACACTTCCTATTTGATGGAGAACCTTATAAGGACCATAAAATTTATGTGTGAGCTTCATGTTTTTATGTTTCTTAAGGGATTTATTTTTATAAGGTTATAATTGAAGACCCAATCTCCCTCTTCAAAATTCCTCTCACTATGATGTTGATCAACTTGTTTCATGCGATTATGAGTCATATCTAAATTATCAAGTTAAGGATTTGTAGTATTTCTTGTTGGTGTTGAATATGGTCCTCTATCACATGAAATTGAGAATGAGATTGTAAATGAGTAGTAGATGGTGGAAGGTAGCCATAAAGAGCCTCAAATGGAGTCATTTTAATGGATGTGTGAAATGATGTGTTGTATCACCACTCTACTAATGGTATCCATTTGGACCATTGTGTTTGTTTATCAAAATTAAAACAATGTAAGTATCCTTCTAAAATTTTATTCATAATTTATGTTTAGCCATTTAATTGTGGATGATTAGAGGAAATATGTGCTAGTTTTGTACCCCATGCTATAAATAAGTTTGTCCAAAATATTATAGTAAAGATAGGGTCATGATCACTTACTATGATTTTGGGAATTCTATGAATTTTTTGTATATTTTCCATGAATATTTTGGCCATGGTACTTTCTTGAAATGGATGAGAGATTCCACAAGAATGTGCATACTTGGTGAGACTATCCAAAACAACCAAAATTGCATCAAGATTATTACATTTTGGTAGACCTGTAATGAATTCCATTGATATTTCCTCCCAACATTGTGTTATAATGCCTAAAGGTTGTAAGAGGCTGGGAGTCTTTATTGTTTCACCTTTATTTCTTTGGCATATCAAACATTCAACAACAATTTTTCTTGTCATATCCTTTTAGACCTCCCCAAAAGTAATATTTCTTTATATGATGATATACGTCTTTAGAAACCTTGAATGTCATCATGTTAGTGAGTCATGCATTTGAGATAAAATATCTTCTTTTAAATTGGAATTTTTACATAAAAATAATCTATCTTTGTGCCATAATGAATCTTCTTTACAAACATACTTATCAAAAGAAGATGGATCATGTTGAAGTTTTAGAATGAGATCATGTATTTGAAGATCATTTTTCCACTCTTTTTGTGCAACTTCTAACCATTTTTGTTGTATTAAAGAAATGGAATATTAAATATTTTCTTCCTATACTTCTTGTCGAGAAAGGGCATCAACTACAATGTTTTCTTTATCCTTTTTATAAATGATTTCAAATTCATATCCTAGCATCTTGGTAACCCATTTTTTTTGTTCTAATGACGATAGCCATTGTAATTAAAAATATTTTAGACTCTCATGGTCAATCTTGAATTTGAAATTCCTTCCCATTAAATATTGATGTCATTTTTAAATTTCATGAATAACGGCTAACATTTCCTTCTCATATGTGGTCCTTAGCAAGTTTTTCCCTTTGAGTTGTCAACTCTCAAATGCTAATGGATTCCCTTCTTGCATTAGTACTGCACAAATTCCAGGCCCAAAAGAATCAAATTCTACCACAAATATTTTAGAGAAGTTTGGGGTAGTTATTACTAGGGTTGAAGTGAGATCTTCTTTTAGTTTTTGGAAGGCCTAAATGGCTAGCTCTAAACATGAAAAAGAATCCTTCTTTAATAAAATTGTTAAGGGTGCTACAATACTAGCATAACTATGAATAAAATTTCTATAGTGTCTTGTTATACCCAAAAATCCTCTCAAACCTTTGATATTTTTAGGTTTTGGCCATTCTTTTATTGTAACAATATTCTTGGGGTCTACCTTAGCACCTTCACATGACAAGTCATATGCCCCAAGTATTCTATTTCTTTTACCCCAAAGACACATTTAGATTTCTTGAAATAGAGTTGATTATCTTCCAGTACTTGTAACATCTTTTTTACATGTTGCAAATGTTCTTGCCATAATTTAGTGTAGATAAGGATATCATCAAACAAATTCGCCACAAATTTGTGAAGAAATGGGTGAAGTACTAAGTTCATGAGGCTTTGAAATTTTGATGGTGCATTAGTTAAACCAAATGACATTAACAATTCATAATGTCCTTCATGTGTTCTAAATGAAATTTTATGTAGATCCTCTTCCTTTGTATCAATTTGATGAAAACCAAAACATAAATCTAACTTAGTAAAGAAAATTGCACCATTTAGTTCATCTAATAATTCATCAATAGTAGGAATAGAAAACTTATCCTTAAGAGTGAGCTTATTAAGTTTCATAAATTTGGGACACATTATCCATGATTCATACTTCCTTTTAAACATAACCATTGGAGATGAATAGATAATTTTACTAGGATGAATAATTCTTGAATCCAACATTTGCTTGACTATTTTTTAAAAAAATGTCTTTTTTTCATAAGGATAAAGATAAGGTCTAATGTTAGGAGGAATACTTCTAGGAATTTTCAATGGCATGATCATGGTCTCTAATTGGAGGTATACCCTTAGGGTCTATAAAATAATTTTGTGTTTTTGAATGATCTCTTGAAGTTCTTGTGGATGTTGAGTTTCCACATCTTGTACTTCTATAACATTTAGTTGTGCCACTAGACCATATGAACCTTTCTTAAAAAAAAATTCCATCCTATGGGAGCTAATAATTTTAGTTGGTGGTAATGTTACTCCTATAAGTTTATAATTTTGTTCATTAGAGTTGAAATTCATAAATAATTCTTGAAAATTGAAGGACATTGTTTGCAAATATTTAAGCCATTATACTCCTAAAACTACATCTTCTCTTATCGAAAAAAATCAATTTTGAATCTAGATGGTAATTTCCCATTGAAATTTTTATACAATGGCACTCACCACCAGAAGAGAGTTGTTTTCCATATACTATTATGACTCAAAAGTTAGGGACATGATATACAAAAAAATTAAGCTCATGAGCTAATCTTCTATCAATAAAGTATGTGTACTACATGTAGCAATCAACATTGTTAAACATTTCTCTTTTTATAATAACCAAAAATTTCAGGTGTTTTTGGTGTTCTTGTTCCATTAAATGCATGTAAAGATATAGTAGCATTGTCTTCTTCCTCTAAATTTTCACTCTTTAGTTCCATATTTGGCTCTTCTATAGATACATTTTCCTCTTCTTCAACCTCATTCTCAATAATCATTAGCCACTTCTCATTATTGTCATATTTATGGCCCCTAGACCATTTGCTATCACAATGCCAACATAGACCTTTTAATCTTTTCTATGCCTCTTGTTGAGGAGATAACTTAGCTATTTGTTTTGGGCTAAAAAGGTTAGCCCCATTTTTGTTAGTAGAAATAGTGACATTTTTGTCTTTCCATCCTACTATTCGGCCTTGCTTTGATCTTTTGTAGTGAGGTTTCTTTGCTCAATATGTAATGCTTGTTGCAATGCTTTTCTAACTGTATAAAGTTCAAATAAATAAACAACATATTTAATTTGTTCAGTAATTCCATTGATGTAGAGTTGTAGCCTTTGATAAGGTGTCACATCTTGAGTTTGAATTACCAATCTCATGTGTTCAACACTATATTATGCTATAAACCCTATTTATTTTAAATTTGTAAGTTGGGTAAAATAGCTTCCCTTCAATGGTTGCTCATAGTTGGCTACTAAGTCATTGGTAGATTCTCTCCAACTAAGTAATTTCCCTTTTTTCATCTATCATTCATTGTTACCATTGATAAGGTTTGAATTCTAAATGTAGTGAGGCTATGTCAATCATTAAGTCATATGATATATTATGGAGTTTAAAATATTGTTCCATGAGACTTGTCCATGAAGTTACATCTATACCATCAAACTTATGTATATCAATTTTGGGTAGGTTTAATTTTGAGCCTTGAAAAGATTGACTTATTCCTTCATTTTGTCTATTAGGGTTGTACCCACCTTGGTGGCTTTTTGAACCCCTTAATTTTGATAGTATTATTTTTTCAAATCTAAATAATCCCTCATTTAAAGATGTCGTAAATGGGTAAAAAAAGTCATTCTTAATGAAATGTACCACTTTTGCAAAATTTGGTGGAATTATTCCCTTAATTTTTTACAATAGACAATAAAGATGGTCACCAATTTCCTTATCCATAAAAGAGTCCTCTAGTCCTAAAGATATCATGGATTAAGGTTTTTTTTTTTTTTTTGAGCTATAGGTTCCTCTTTATTAATTAAGGGAGAATAGTATCTAGTGTGAGTTATAAGCATAAAAATTTAGAACATATGTCAAGACAGGTTTTGAATTTTATGGTTTGACTAAAAATTGACCACTAAATGAAAGATCTTATTTTATGTCTAATAGTAAATAGAAAAAATAACCCCACCTAATTTTTATAAGGTTTCCAAATATATATATATATATATATATATATATATATTAAATTCCAAAAATTGTAGTCTATAGAGCAAAATAATGATTTTGTGACTAAACTTTGACCACTAAACTAAATATATATATATATATTTTTAATTGTAAATGACAAAGAACATACTCTACTTAATTTTTTATATGATTTTCAAAATTGTAAAAAAAATAAAAAAAAATCCAAAAAAAATTGGCTCATAGAGAAAATTAATCAAAAAAATAAAATCTCAATAAATGTTAGAAAACTTACCTTCAAAGTTTGATTTTTTTTAGAGCTTATCTACTACATACCTCAAAACCAAAAAACAATAAAACCAAAATCTACATTGGTTTGGAAGTTATGGTGTGATGCAGAGGGGAAGGACTCAAAACAACAACCTAGACTCTTTCCAAACAAGACTTCAACACAAATGATGCAAATGTGCACATTAGTTCACTCTAGGCAATGTGTTCCTAAGCCTAAAACATGGGGAAACATCCTAATGGCACTCAAACTTTGAGGAAAAAATGTAACGGGGGAAACTTAGCATATTCAAACCTGTTTCATCATACTTTAGGGGTTTCCAAATGCTCATTACCCAACCAAGTGATCCAAACCATGAATTGTGAAATTTAGCATTTGCTGCCACTAGGTGTATTAAGGAAATGACTTCAAACAAGGGAAAGAATTTTTGAAATATGGATTCCAAAAATTTTACATGACTCATACAACTCTATTTATTATTTTCCCCATCAACCATGACCAATCAACATGTGAGTTTTGCCAAACTATCAAGCCATTAAGGGTTTAAGGCAGTCTATGCACAAATGCAAGCATTATGTCATTTAGAACTATGCCAAAACTAAAGATCTTATCCTCTCCTCTTACCAAAGTGATGGAAGAAATAGGATAGATTTTTTCACCAAGTCTCATGGGTTTTCATCGGTGGGAACTTTGTCCATTTCTTTTTTAATTGCTCCCTGGAAACCCTAGGTAGGGTTTATACCTATAGTCGCAATAACAACAATATCTCACACAAAACTTGATGAAAATCTACCAAACCAAGTTCATTTGAAAGCTAATTCTCTCCTCTAACTTCTCCAACTAGTTTTAGGATTTTACCATATAGTACTGGAATCCGTACAATATGATTTACAATAAGTTTTCACAGAAAAATGCAATGTAGAATGTGGAAAAATGATGATCTTTTCATTCAAACTTTCTCCAACCTTTAGAATTAATTTTACAAGTAATATTTAACATGTCTCAATAATTTTCAATTGAAAAAGAAACCACCAACCCTTTTGTTAACTCTAATGAGATCATTTGCAACTTTAGCAACTTTTACAACATGACTCCAAAACACCATAGAACATCATATAATGACTCAAAATGACTCAAAATGATCTTGCATGAACTTTTTGACCTCAAACAAACCAAAAAAAAAAGTTTATCAATCATGACAACATTTTCCTCAAAAGGGCGCATTAGGATGCCCCTACATCATGGTGGAAATAAAATTTTGTCCCAAATGGTAGCTTTCATACCACTTGTTATGATATTTCTTGGAAATATTTATGAAATTTCATAAATATGGTAGAACACTTTTAGTGGGTTACCTCCAATAATAAAAAAATATGATGATTTGGGAGGAACATCCCCCTTTATTTATAGGCTTAACTATGTAGGGACATACCCCTTCATGCTAGTAAAGATTATTTAAGGTATTATGACACAAGTTATTAACTCATTATACTTAGGAATATATATTATGTTATTAGGATATACAATGTTAAGGTCATAATATTAGGGACCTAACATAGTTGTTGTACCTTCATCTTTAGTGATTCCTTGTGTAGATTCATCTATTGAGGATCCCATCATTCATGTTCAATAGGACCATTCATATTACATTGGTTATTCATTCCAATAGGTATCTCATTGTCTATTTGGGATTCTTATTTATCAGACATTACATCTTTGTTTGTGGAATCTTACATTTCACATTTGGAAGAAATATTTGAGGGGTTATCTCTCCTATTTGATGATAGTCATTGCATTAATTTTTTCAAACCATCTTTGTCCTTGGATATTGTTCAACATTATTTTCCACATAGTCTTGGTTTTCCATTCCTTTTTCATTGATTAGGCATGTACCTAATTTGATTATGGCATCTTCATCTTTGGTGGACAAGGAGACACATGAGAAGATTTTAGAGAGACAATCATACATGTTTATGATTCTTTCTTTCAATTCCTATCCAAAATGGGAATCATTCCTACATTTTTACTTGGTTTTTCTTTTGAAAGGGAGATAAACTATTTTTCGACATTGGATTATGTTTTTTCTTTAGGAACTTACCATTTTTGTAAGAGATTATACATTATGGGGGGAGCTACATAGTCTCTCTCTTTCCCTCTTATTAGAGGATATTGATTGTATATTCATGATGGATGTATTCCTTGGGGGTATCATTGATTCGTTCATACATCATCCTTGTTTACATCTTTTCTCTATTTTGGAGAGGGTTTTTTTTCCCTTGTTGGTTTTCTCCCTTTTTCTATTTATGAGAGATTACATTTGTACATCAGTACCTAACATGGCCTCGTAGTTGAAACACATCCTTACATATTTTCATCATTTACATAATAATATTCTCCCTAAGTTGCACTTAAAGGGGTTGTTGGTGTAAATAGCTATTTTACCTAACTAGTTAATTAGTGGGTCTTGTTTACAATTTAAGTCTACTTACGTCCTAGGCATATTTCTAGAAGTCTTAGTTATCTAGATAAGATCTTATCCTATCCTATCCTTTTAAATTTTACTTAATTCTAGTGTCCTAGTTCATTCAATAATGACGCAAGTCATTTAATTCTTTTGCATTAGGCAATTCATCACTCCTTGTCTATATAAGCAAGGTCATTGTACACTTTTGTAATATACCTCATCGTAATATTTGATAGATCTTAATATCAAGCAAGCTCATTTCTTCAATACTCTCTCATGGAAGGTTTTCATTATTTTTGTAGGTGGTCTTGGGTATTCAGTTAATCTTCAACTCCTACAAAATCAACACACATTCTTAATAATTTTATTTGTGAGCTAATAATATTTTTGTTTAACATTTCTTTTATTAAATTTTGGTTTTTTGAATTATTAGAATTTTTTTGTGAAGATAGGCATACCATTACTATCCACCTTTACTCCCATTATATTCTACATTATTCATTGTAATAAAAGTTACAATTTTTCATATATTATTATACATAAATTAAACACCTCTTAAAGATTAATTTGTGGTCTAACTATAATTTTTTCATATATTTGTTAAATTTAAATTGATAGTCACAAATAAAACCAAGTTATACAAATTTAGTTAAGGCTCTAGTAAAATATTCATATGCAGTACATTAAATTTGATCAAGAGAATCTCTTTAAACTTAGTCCAATTAGGCTTAAATGGCCCTTCCAACATTATTTGTACCACTAGATTGGTTCTCTTTCTAAGTTGAATGAAACAATAGGGACCATTTACATAAGGAATATCATGGAGAGTGAAACATTATTCATCACATGGTAGATCCAATTAGTAGGTTCTATACAATGAAATCTAGGAAAGTCAAGTTTTAGACTATGAGGATGGTGTTTTGAGTGATAGTTGTAGCCAAAATTAGAAAAAGTGTTCATTGGTTGCATCATGACTAGTTATGTGACTATTTTATTCAATGGTTCGGACCTTCCATCACTAAGGGGTAAAATTTGAGAGTCAAGTTCCTTTAAACTAACACTTTGTTAGGGTATTATAAAGAGGCTATGAAGAGAATTGCACAAGCTATTGGTTAAGGTAGACACATGGGACAATTTTCAAGGAGCTATCAGTGATTAGTTTAAGCCTATTAACTCTACTTGGTAGGCTAGGGTGCCACTCATGATCTTGAAACTAAGTGGGAGAATTAGGGATTATATCATAACCATATTTATGTTGATGTTGGATATCAAGGACATGTTTGAGGTAGCCAAGTTGTTCTAGTTCATGAGAGATCTTGTGTTGTGGGCTTAGTAGGAGCTCAAGTATCATAATGTGTAGACCCTTACAGAGGCCACTACAATAGTAGATTGTCTCATAGATTTTAAATATTATATTCAAAAGGATAACATCAGTGGGTCTATTTCTCATAATAAGGATAAGAATCCACCCTAAAAAAGGATTAGGGAAGTCTAATGATAAACCTAGGTGTTCTTATAACTCAAAGTCAAGTGGGACTCATAACTCCTCTAACAACAAAAGGGTATCGCTAAACCCAAGGATGAAGTCTAAGGTTCCAAAGAAGTAGTGTGGTTGTCATTTTTGTGGGAACTTACATCAATGGCCATGGATTTTAGGGCCCTTAATATGTTATCTGTCAACAAAAATTATCCCTTTTCTCTTATATAAAAAACAATTTGATTGTGTGTCTAGGGAAAGAGTTTTCAGTAAATAAGATCTCAAGTAGGGGTATTATCAGATGAGGGTAGCACTTGGGGATGAAGAGAAATTTTCTTGTGTGACCAGGTATGGGTCATCAAGTTCATGGTGATAACCTTAAAACTTTTCAATGCACTAGATACATTTTTGTACACTCATAAATGCTTTGCATAGGACATTATTTGATAAGTTTGCAGTAGTGTATTTGGAAGGCATATTGGACTACGACAAATATA
>VDFB02007699.1:0-16177 GCA_007258455.2 Sequoia sempervirens | reverse complement strand
CTACATAATTATCTCCATTCTTGTCAAATATTGACTGTTATTTCAAATTAAAGTATAAAAGCAAGTTAGAAAAGAATGATCAAATCAAAGTAAAAAATGGAAGACACTTGAGTTTAAATACAAAAAATTAAAAAGGGGAAAGATTCATGAATGTAGGATAGAAAATTCTATTATCTTCTGAACAATCAGTTGCAAATTTTGAAATCCCTTGTCACCTGATAGTTGCAAAGCATGGATTTCTACTAATACTTTGTTGGCTAGAAGGAACTGTCACTATTTAGAGTATCACATGAAGTTCACCCCTTAAGTGCCTGTTAGTTTCTAAGATTTTATTAATGTTATTTGCTAGTTTTCTGGCTATTTGCGTTGATATTCTGTTGTTTTTAAGGGATGAGAATTGCAGGATGAAACTTGGTTTGCTTTTTTTCTATGGCTTAACTATTACTGAAATCGTGTAGATTTAAAATGCTTAGTCCGCTGTTCTCAGCTGTTCCCTGAAATCAGTCTGCTATGTTAAGGGAAGGGAATTGTTGGGCTGCAATATTTGCAATTAATTTTTATCGTTATTGGAAAGTGCTTCTCAAAACAGACATTTCACAATTTTTTAAAAACTATTCATTATCAGTTTATGGTGTCAGACTTCTCATTTGCACTTATCTTTTGATATTAGCAGGGAATTTTCCGCCAAAGTTTATGCCAAAATTTCCAAGGAATTTGTTTTTGCTGCTTTGCTATGGAAGGAAAAAACCACCATTCTCTCAAGAGTGATTTTGAAGCAATGTCCATCCAAAAGAGTTTCCAAAATTTGTTCAACGTGTAATGATCAAACAATTTTCATTTCACATCATTCCAGCGAAGTTCAATCAATTTGGTATATGTTTCATATTCTTTATTTCTTCGAGACTTTCTAGAACAAATCCTACAATTTATTAAAGTTACTAGGACAAAGCGATACAATGCAACAAAAATGACATTCACTAAAGGCTTAGAGATATCAAGTTTTTCCTGCAGCTCTTTGCTTTCATCCTGATGATGGATCACGGAGTGTGATCCAAAACGTTGATGCAAAAATTC
Source organism: Sequoia sempervirens (assembly GCA_007258455.2). Classification (NCBI taxonomy): domain Eukaryota; kingdom Viridiplantae; phylum Streptophyta; class Pinopsida; order Cupressales; family Cupressaceae; genus Sequoia; species Sequoia sempervirens. Next base: position 15,103 of record VDFB02007699.1, on the reverse strand, counting down.
TTACGCAATCAAATCCAGAAAATTGATATAAAAATTCACTAAAGGCTTCAAATTATTGGGCAATGTGAGGTGTAGATTGAAACTTGAGACACATACCTAATTGACCAGGTTTGGGGTGAAGGCGTTTTTTTCATCTTTCACAAAATACATACGCTTGGTAATCTATCGTTTTATTATAGGATTAAGTGTACATTGACGACTATTGCTGCTTGCCAGCATTAAGCTTTGAAGCATCTTTGATCTCCTCACCTGTATCCTCCTGGTAGAGTTGCACAAAGTTCATGTGTCTGAATTCCATAATGTGAGATTGTCATGCAGGAGCTGGATGATTGAGAATATTGTCCTTGTAAGAGTCTTCATCTAACATATCTAATTCAGGATTGCCTTGCCGAATTTCCCTTCAAAAGGAATAGGAAACATCTATCCAAAGCCACAATCAATACCACCGTCCGAAGGCCATTTTCCCATTCTCCATGTCATGAGTGAAATAGGTAAATAATTCATGTAATTATAGTCAAATAAAAAAATTATTTTAAAATTAATGACGAATAATATAAACATGTCCAAGAAGAATTGGGTAGTGCATGTACATTGTTCTGTAACATGATCATTTGAGCCTCTTAGGCAATTGTTATACTCTGTTCATGAAAGCATGTGTATCACAAATTCCTCCTAATGGCATGACTATATTATTATGCAAAAACTTAGCTTCATCTTAATCTAAATGTAGAGTAAATGTGCAAGGTTCCACAACTGAGAAGGAAGTTATTGTTCTAATTAGAATTGTGTTAAAATTTTCAAACCCATACTCTTAAGATGTGTTCAAAAGCATGTATGCTACTTTAAAGAGTAGTATATCAATTGGATATTTGCTTAAAACAAGGTAGATGGGCCTACCGAGGATACTAAGCAATAAGTATAGAATTGTAAGTGAATGCAAAATTCAATCATACAACCTAATCTAGAAAAATGGGTAATTGAAGAGGTATAATTGATTTGAATCCAATTCCATATGACATTTTGTATACACAAAACAATAGATAAATTTGTAATAAAGAGCTTGAAATGGGTAATTGCAATAATAAATTTGGCTGACAAATTAATATGCATTTCGGACTTGGATCCTTAAGAAATCAATAGGGAAGATGTGACCAGTATTTTTATCTCCCACAATTCAAACTTGGCTTGTGGATTCCTATATATTATGGAAAAGAAAAGTATTTTTATAGGGAGTATATCAATAACATTTTACCAATTTATCATCTATAAGGCCTATACAAGACAATAATACCACCAACAAAAAATCTTCAATAAAATATATGGTTGAGCTTTTGTGATGCTTTAGTTGAAATAGAACTAAAAAGTTTTGTCTATAGAGCAAGTGAATAGTTTGCACAACCTATTGAAAATTTAAATATACAACATATTATCTCTGGGGTAAAAATCTAAAAAAATTGATTAGATTGTTACGTTATTTCTTTTTATAGAAGTTTGACAAAGTAGATTTCATAAATTTTGAGTTAAACATAGTACTATTTTCCTAGCCCAATAAAACAAACTTGCTAAACAACAAAAATAATTCAAAATTATTATTTAACAAAGAAAGCTAATCAATTGATTGGTGTATATGGATTTATATTACATTTTCTACTTTCACAATTAGGGTTTGTTGGAATAAAAGCTCATAATCTCATGGTCATCAAACTAATTTATTAATTCATAGGAAGATGTTAGGTGTGATTTTTTATTAATATGTCAATTGTGGCTTCTTGATTTTCAAAGTACTACACATAGAGATGATATTTGGCATGTAGGAGAATGCTAGGATGGCACACTCGCTTAATTGAGTAAAAATAAACAACATATTGATTTTTTTGGAACAAAATACAAATGGATATAAAGGACAAATTCATGAGAATAATGAACCCCAACAATGAAGCATTATATAACTATTGTCTTATAAATATCACGTAATTATTATATAATAATGTTAATATTATATTACCTACTATAATGAATATTATAACTATTGATATTATATTACCAAATATAAATATAAATTGAATTTTTCACATATTCTATTAATTATTTGAATATCTACATGGGGTTTATTAATGACAAACCCTTAAAATATTGATGAGGCAAGTACACATGCACATTATTTGGTGATGGATAATAAGAAATTCAACTCATTTAAGGAAAAATAATAGAATAAAAATGCAAGGCCATAGGGGAAGGATTCATAAAAAGGGAAAAAATGATTAAAGGTAAGTAACTATTATGAAAAACAACAATAAAGGCATGGAAAAATGCTATTGAAAATATCATGACAAGTAGGGTCATAATGAAGATACCTAATAAAAATTACATCTAGAGTTACACCCATTCAAAAGGTTCAAGATTAACAAAGATGTTGCAAATTACTTTAGATATGGACGATTGAATATCATTTGACTATATAAAAGAAGGAAAATTTGGTTTGTCATGAAGCTCAAGATGATGATGAGTCTACCAAGCTTTTCCATATGAAGGTTAGATGAAAGGTAAAGAATTGATTTGATCTTTTTGATACTCGTTCTTAAGCAATTTTAATTTCTTAGGGCATTGAACAAGAAATTGGATTGGAAACCAAGAAACAAAATCCATATCCTTAGGTTGGTTGAAAGAGGGAGTATAAATTTCAATCAAAACACAATGCATAATCAATGAAATTTGAGGATGAGGCAATGCTAGATGTATGTGGGATATTTCTTGGCAGTCCTTATCTCTACAAACTTGATTGTGATTTTTTTATCATTAGTTAAACAAATATTGTTTAAATTTAATAATAGAGAAGAGATGATGGTAATATCTTATGAGGGAAAATTCAACTTATCCATGGTAATTGTTGTCCAAGCAAGAAAATCAATATATGTAAGAAAATTTGCTTTATTAATGTCGGAGAGGAAAAAGAGGAAGAGAAAGTGGTAGAGACCTTGAGACAATGATGTATACATTTAGGAAAATAGAAGCAGGATGTGATCAATTGATTCACCAATTTAGTGAGCTTTTCAAGGATCCCAAGGAGTTATAACTTTAGATTCAATGAGCATGAGATCTAGTTATTACCAAAATGTCCACATTCGAACATTGGATTATGTAAGAAAATTATTTTAGAGGCCAATGACATTAAATTAAAAAATATAAAATTTATTGGAATGAGGAGTTATGACTTAACACTTCAATATTTGGTTCTATGATTGTGGTACTGATAAAGAAGAGGGAACATGGTGCATGTGCACCAATTGTTTGGATCTAAATAAAATTACAATAAAGAATTGACACCTTTGACACATAGAATGATTTAATGGATCATTTTTAACATGCTAGCTATTTCAAAAATAATGCTCAAGACTAGGCAATGATAATTTGAGTGGCTAGTGCTTCCATTTGCATTGTGTAATGCAACAACAACCTTTATGTAGTTAATGGACGAAGTTCTACACCCTCTAATTTATGAGTGTCATATTTTACTTGGATGATGTTCTTGTTTTCAACTAGACACATGGAGAGCATGTTTAGCATTTATGCAAGGTATTGTAGATTTTATTGGAGAACAAGCTATAGTTAAATAGTAAGAAGTGTGAATATGTTAAAAGAACTTAGCTTATGTTTGACATTTGTTAGTGTATTTTTAATTTTTCTTTTATTTAGTTAATTAATTTATTGTAAATTATTCACCTAGGATATATAATGCCTTAATCTTTTCACCCAAGACATTAGTGGTCAAAGAATGAATGGACATTTATTTGTGATACAACTATGACACCAATGTGAGATAATGCATTCTTATGCACTTGAGATGTTGTCACACAAGAGAACATTCAAAGAATTTTATGTCAATGAACAAAGTATGATGACATGAGAAAAAGTATTAACCTTGTTGCATGGAAACCTCACTGTAATGACCATAATAGAGGACCTAGTTTCTTCTAGTGGTGGTGATAAGGTACTAGACTGCAATCTCATTCTCTTATGAACTAAATGATTATAATGAGATAAACACATAGTGTCATCTATAAAACTAATCAAGTTATACCAAAGAATCCACAAAATATTGGAAACACCATTCCAATATAAGGAATACCCACTCATATGGTAGGAAAATTAGGAGATCCAAGACCTCACCTAGTTAATTAGTCGATTAGTCATTTTCACACAAGTGAACAAACTTCAACACAATAGATTGAATAACTTACTAGAAACCTCAAATTTATCTAAACCAAGATGATAGGTGGATAAGGTAGGCACTAAGGAGCAACTTTCTTTTAGAAATCTTTTCTTCCAAAAAAGTATAGGAAATGCTCACGATCAAAGAATCACCTTAATACTAGTCCAAAGCACCTCTTTTAGGCCAAAACCCACAATTAATAGTTCAAAATCCTTTGTCTATCCTAGGATTTCCCCTATTTCTAGTGTAAATCACCCCTTTATCAAATGGGTAATTTTAGATAGTATATAGGTTTGGAGTGTACTAGAGGGTTCTTAGAGGCTTCAAAATTAACACCAAAGCTAACCAAGGGATCCTATACAAGAATAATAATATGATTAACCTCCAACACTAGGTTTTAAACTCAAAAGGAAAGAAACAAGGTTACAAAACCTAAGACAAGTGTAGAGCTAGGGCATTATAAGCCTATAAAAAGCTAACATAAAACAAGGCATATCTACCTTGATCTAAGTGATATTTATAAATGGATTGAGCCAAAAAAATTAAATGTTATTAAGGGTCAATTAACTATGTTTAGAAACCATAAATTCCATTACTCAATTTAAGCTTAAAAGTTATGTATTCGTAAGCAATTGGCATTTTTTTCCATGTGATATAAGCATACATGAATGATCTTAACTACTAAAATAGGGTTAAATTCATACCATATAATAATGATTCTATTCTAAATCATAAAATCAAGAATAACACAACATATATATCATGAGTTCATTCCAACTTGAAAGCAAACTACAACTACACATTTATGAATCAAGACTAACACATTATATAATCCCACTTCAAATAACTATATCCAAATGATGATAATTGAAAGAATATAACATGATACATCCATCCAAAATGTGGATAACTTACATAAGTTTACAAAGTTAATTCATGTCTCTTATACAAATTGAACCATAAAATGACAAAAGTCGTTAATTATACATTTCTCAACATTGCTTGAATGAAGGTCTACATCACAATCACTAAGAAATTTTTATAGGATCTCCAAATAGTCATCATCAATCCATTTATCCATAATGGTGATCAACACCACCCAACCATGTGGGATCTTGAGGCCCACCCCCTTTTATTGACAAACGATCAATCAAGATGCAAAAAATTAATCTAAGAGTTGATAAATATCAATGAATAAATTTAATTCTATTTTTATGAATAATTAGGAATTTGTGGTAGGGCTGGAGAGAGAGTGAAGGAGGAAGGTAGGGAGTAGTAGGGTGGGATGGATAGAGGGAGGGAGGGGGAGCGGCGCATCAATCGAGATCAAAGGCGAGAGATCCAGTCGAGGATAATGCGACAAAATCAAAGTCGGGCAGAATCAGTAAATCAATCTCGATAAATCTGGCGAGGATCAAGAAATCAGGCGTCAGGTATCCGTCAGGAAAAATCAATCTTTGGCGAACAGGAAAAATCAATCCGGCAGTCCTCTTCCGGTCAGTGTGTATGGATTTTTGTAAGAAAATAAAGTGAGAGATGATTGTATAAGTGGAGTTGAACAAATGATTGAAAGATTCTTGAACATAAGAATTCCATTGAACAAATAGAATTGGAAATAAATGATAAGGAAAATAAAAATTAGATCTAAGCATAGAAAAAGAAATAGTTGGAATTGTTGAAATTGTAGCAAAACAATAGAAGACTAAAATTAACTACTTAGAAAAGGAAGTAAAAGATAAGAAGAATATTTCCCTACCTACACCTTCTTTCCCTCTCTCTCCCTCCCTCTCTCTCTCTATCTCCACTCACCCTCTCCCTCTCTACCTACCTTTCCCTTGATCCATCCCATCCCACCTCTCTTTCTACCTACATCTCCCTCCTTCCCAACTTCCCCTCTCTATATACTTATCTCTCCGCTTTCCTCTCTCCTTTCCCTATCTCCCATCACTCTCTCTACCTACTTCATCTATTCCTTCAACCTTACCTCTATCTACCTACTGTTATCTTCTGAAAATGCACCCTGTTGAACCTAATGTTCAATAATTCAGAGAAAACGTGGGAAGACCTCTAAAGTTGTGGGTTAATTATAAATAGAGGTCAACCTCCGGAGAAGGCCGACTTCCTATGGTGTCACTTAGAACTACTAATTTTTGAGGAAAAGGGAGAAAGATAAATGAAAATGCTAAAACTAGGAAAAACTGAAACTTAAAGGAAAACTAAAGTGATACACCAAACTAAAAGGATAATGAAACTCAAAAATTTGCAAACTTGGCTCCTTCTAACAAAAAATATAACTTGCACAAAATTTTTGCAGTAGGTTCTTGCATAAATGTTTCACTAAGAAGTCAAAACACAAATAGCTTTAAAAAGGAGGAGAAAAAATTCACAATTAACAAGCTATAAGTACTTCACAGACACAATCAACAACCTGCATTAGCTTACTATTTGTAGAAAAGGTATTAAAATATGAGACAAAAGCCACAAGGAAGAGAAAAACTTCACAAGATAGCTCAATCAATCATTTAAACATACAAAAATATTGCAAGAACAAGATGTCAATATTTTTCATTACCAGAAATGAGCAAGGTTTCCTCTGAATTCCATATCCAAAAGAGTTACAAAAGATGCTAAACTCTATGCCAAAGGACTATAAAATTCACTAAGTCTCCAACTACATAATCTGAACTCCCTCAAAAATGAGTTACAAAAGTGAATAAGTAAGCAACACCAAGTGGTTCCACCAAAAGACTCTAGAATCTTCATTTTTGTAAGCCTCCAAAAAGCCTAAAATCTAGTCACTAGATTTCATCCAAAAGAGCTCCAAAGTGCTGAAAAAGTCAAGTTTGACCATGTCAAACATGAAGGCACAACAAACCACCTCAAAAATCTCTCAAAAAGCATTTAAAACTCCCTATATGCCCTCCACTTTTGAGTTTCATTATCCTTTTAGTTTGGTGTATCACTTTAGTTTTCCTTTAAGTTTCAATTTTTTCTAGTTTTAACCTTTTCAGTTATCTTTCTCCCTTTTCCTCAAAAATCGGTAGTTCTAAGTGACACCATAGGAAGTTGGCCTTCTCTAGAGGTTGACCTCTATTTATAAGTAACCCACAACTTTAGAGGTCTTCCCATGTTTTCTTTGAATTGTTGAGCATCAGGTTCAATAGGCTGCATTTTTAGAAGACAACACCTACCTCTACATGTCTCCCTCATTTCCTCTCTCTCCCTTTATCCCTCCCATCCTACCTCGCTAGATCTCTCCCTCCCCACATCCCTCTATACTTCTCTCTATCTCTCCTCTCTCACCATCCCTCCTAACCTTCTTCTCTCACCATATCTCCTTACCACTTCCTATCTCCCTCCTTCCCCCTCTCTTTCCCTCACACACACATTTCCTATCCATTCTTTTAGAATCTTAATTGATCATCGCAGTTCCTCATCTAAATAAGAAAGTTCCTAAGCATTTTCATTCAACACCTCTCTCTTGTGCATATCATTAAGTGATAGTTCATTTTTCTAATCAATGAAAAGCACTAAAACATAAATACAACACTTAATTAATATAGGTGCCATCACTATCTTCCTACTCTAAAAACACTTAAAGTGAATAAGATAGATAATGTATTGACTGAAGAGATCCTACCTACTCTTGAGAAGTTGATGAAGGAGCATGTGAACTATGTGCAATGGACAAATGCAAACACAAAATTAGAGGTAGTGGCTCAACTTTGAGAGTGTCTTTATGATTACAAAATGAAAATTTTTCTTTTAATGAGTTCTTTAAAATACTTTTCTACCTTTTTAGACAAGACTTTCATGTCTGCACCCAATTGATTCTCTTTTTTTGCACTAAGATCTGATTTTTCCTTTTCCTTATTATCTATTTCTAATTGTATTTGTTCCATGGAATTCTTAAGTTCAAGAATCTTTGACTTCATTTGTTCAACTCCACTTATAGCATCATCTCTCACTTTCTTTGCTTGCACAAATTCATATGCAATACAAAACCTCTTGACTTTATCCACTTTTTCATTTCCATTTTCCCCTTGCACATATATACCTACCTCTACATGTCTCCTAATTCCCTCTCTCACTTTAGTTTTCTATGCCTTAGTTGCCTCCAAAATAGAATTCTAGTATGGGCACCATTAATCATCTCCATTCATTCTCCATCCATTATCTATCTCCCCCTCCTTCCTCCTTCCTTTCCTCTTCCTCTCCACCCTTTCCACCACCTTCTCTCTTCCTTCCTCTATTTCCTCCCTTCCCTCCATTCCTCCCTTCCTCTACTTCTCTCTATCTCATATATCTATCACCTCTCTCACTTCTCTCTCTCTCTATCCCCTTCCCTCTCTACTCTCTTTATCTCTATCTCACCTCTCTCTCGCTCCCTCTCTCCCTCACACACATTCAACCTCTCTCCACCTACCCCTCACATTATCCCTCCCTCCCTCCCTCCCCTCCCTACCTCCCTCCTTCCCTCTCTCTCACTCTCTCTATGCATACATCTCCCATCCCCTCTCTATATGTGTACCTCTATCCCTCCCACCTTAACACTACATATCTCTCCCCTTCCCCTATTTCTCTCTCCATTAGGTTAAACCTTAAACCCTAACCCTAAACCTAACATATATCATCATTGCATTAATTCATTAGGTTAATTTTAGGCTAATATAAATTTATTAATCTAAGGGAGAGAGAGGGGGATGTAGGGAGATATGAATTGGTAGGGTGGGAGGGATAGAGAGAGGGAGAGAAAGAGGGAAGGAGTGAGATAGGGAGTTTTAGGGTGGGAGGGATAGAGGGAGAGAAAGAGGCAAGGAGAGAGATAGGGAGTGGTAGGGTGGGAGGGAATTGAAGTAGAAATTCCAAAATTTTTGCCATTGCAAAAGAAATTTTCACATTTGAAATCTCAAGTAGAGTTGAAGTCCTAAGATCTTTATCTATTTCAAAATAGAGCTGAGTAGAATGAGCACCATACATTGAAAGAATCAAATTTTAGAGGAGAAGGAATCTTAAATAATAATAAGAGAAGGAGGCACTAATGATGAATCAACCTTACTTCTCTCTCTCTCTCTATACAACCTTAATTCTATGATGAAGGTTGTTTCAGTACATCTACCATATCATCCTCCATCTATCTAATATTCATCTATTCTTTTATTTCATTATGAACTACTACTTCCTCTTTCTTCAATTTCTTCATTATAAGGTCTTTCAACACCATCTTTATGTATCTCTTTGTTTTAATCCATCATCATCATTGCATTAATCCATTAGGTTAAACCTTAAACCATAAACCCTAAACTTAACATCTATCATCATTGCATTGATCTATTGCATGAAACTATAAATGATTAATGTTATCAACATTTACACTATAATTGATTAATTGAACAATTGAAGGCTCACTTTTACCATGTAATTGATGGAATCATCATAATTAATCATTCAAAATTTTCCTCATATGTGTTCATAAGGGATGTGGATGAGAGTTTAAAATATTCAAATGCCTTATAAAAGCTATGAATTATTAAAGAAGAAAGTGATAAAGCAACTAGAGTTTTTTAAAAAATGATGGTATCGATAAAGAACTAGTACAAAGGAGAAGTCTCTTTAGAAATATATACAAGACTAAATATAAGTGTTATAAATTCAAACAATGGTAGTAAATATATTTTAGCACCAAAAGAGATGGTTGATAAGTTAAAATTAAAAAAGGTTAGAATATCCAAGTCCATATAAAATTTCACAATTGTAGAAATAACATAAGGTACTAGTTAGTGAGCAAGGGAGGGAGAGATAGATTTGAAAAGTAGTTACCTACCTCTCCCTCCCCCCCCTCTCTCTCTCTCTCTCAAAAGATCTCTCTCTTTATACCTCTCCCACCCTACCTTTGTAGCTAGATTTACCTACATCTCTCTTTATTCTTTGCACCTTACCTCTCTATACCTACACGTCTTTATAAGGCATGTGAATGAGAGTTTGAAATGTTCAAATTCCTTATAGAAGCTATGAATTATTAAAGAAGAAAGTGATAGAGAAACTAGAGTTTTTAAAAACAATGATGGTATTGATAAAAATCTAGTACAAAGGATAAGTCTCTTTAGAAATATATACAAGAATAAATATAAGTGCCATAAATTCATCATAAACAATGGTAGAAAAGAGAAGTAGATAAAGATCGGGAAAGTGGAGAGGGAAGGGGAGAGAGAAGTAGATAGAGGGGGGAAGTTGGGAAGGAGGGAGATGTAGGTAGAAAGAGAGGTTGGATGGGATGGATTAAGGGAAAGGTAGGTAGAGAGGGAGAGGGTGAGGGGAGAGAGAAGGAAGAGGGTGGAGAGGAAGGGGTGGAAGGAAGGAAGTGGATATGGATGGTGGATGGGAACTGGAATAAGGATAGGGATGATGTTTTTGGATAGGGAAGGGATAATTTTTTTGGGCTCATATAATGGAGGGGGATGGTGAAAAATGGTTTGGAAGAATGATAACACATAATGTATTGACTTAAGAGATTCTTCCTTCTCTCGAGAAGATGAAATGGAAAAGGAATCTGAAGTAGACCAAAGTGAATGAGATAGATAGTGTATTGACTGAAGAGATTCTTCCCACTCTTGAGAAGTTGAGGAAGGTGCATGTGCAGTATGTGCAATGGGAAAATGGTAATGTAGAAGTGGATAAAGTCAAGAGGTTTTGTATTTCATATGAATTTGTGTAAGTAAATAATGTGAGAGATGATGCTATAAGTGGAGTTGAACAAACGAACTCAAAAATTATTGAACTTAACAATTCCATGGAACAAATAAAATTGGAAATAGATGATAAGGAAAAGGAAAAATCAGATCTAAGTGCAAAAAAATGAATCAGTTGGGTGGAGACATGAAAGAATTACCTAAAAAGGTAGACAAGTCTTGTAAAGAACTTTTTAAAAGAAACATCTACATTCTCTAATGGTAAAGACACTCTCAAAGCTAAGAAAAAGGTGGCTACAAAGCTACATAAAAGTATTCAAGACATTGAAAACTCTATCCAAGAAAGGGATGTTTCTACCCTAAGGGTTGATGAGGGAGTAGCTAATCTAAATATTCTAGTAAAAGATATGAAAAAATGTTAGAAGATCATGACAATGAATAGTAGGGGGTGTTAATAGGTAAGAGCAATGGAGATGAGGAAAAAAAATTGTTGCATTTTTTCCTCACTCTCTCTACCTACCTCTCCCTTTATTCCTTCAACCTTACCTCTCTCTACCTACCTCTCCATGTCTCCCTTATTTTAGGCTAATATGTATCTAAGAATGAAGAAAATGTTATACTAAATGCCAAATACAACAATCTCTTATTACATAAGCCACAATCCCTCCTTCCATCTTTCTCTCCATCCTTCTATCCTTAACACCCTACCACTTCCTATCTCCCTCCTTCCCCTTACCGATCTTTGTCTTTACTTTACCGATTTTACCTTTCATCTTCCGACTTTCTTTGTTCTTTCCGACTTCTTTGTTCTCGAACTACTTTTTATAATTTGACGATCGATTATCTTAATCCAACGATTCGATAATTTATCGACGATGATGAAATGGAGGATTCTGACCTTTAATGAATCATATACGCAACCTCTATATAGAATATAATCTTTTGAGTTGATATGTGATATAATACTCTTCACAATGTGCTACTAAACTTCACCAATATTAACAAAAAAAATCTTTTGGAGCTATTAAAAAATCACCTTTGAGTGATGACCAATGATATTTATATAGAGAGTGAATCCATTTCTTATTTAGATTGTAAAGAACTTATGAGGGTGATCCTTGAGACCTTAATACATGGAAAAAAATAGAATAATAATTTCACTACCATACCTTAATGATAATCAAGAATAATAATAATTTCTAAATAGGGTGTATTGTACTGTCCCCTGTCAATTATATCCTTATAAAAAGTTTTTTTTTGCGTACACACCAAGAATACAATGAAGTCCACCTTCAAATTTATAACAAATCTTTGGTACAGTAAAAATGGCATTTCACTTCATCTGATTGGAACAAAACAATGCTCATATTATTTAAACTATTTGAAAACACACTGTCCCTTGTCAATTATTTCCTTATGAAAAATGCTCACATTATTTCTAGTGTTGGAAAACACACTGTCTCCTATCAATTATTTCCTTATGAAAGATGCTCACATTATTGGAGTGTTGGAAAACACACTATCCCTTTTCATATATTTCCTTATGAAAAGTTTTTGATTTGTACACACCAACAATGTAATGAAGTCCACCTTAAAATTTTAGAACAACTATTTGGTACAGTAAAACTGGAATTTCACTTTTTTTCATTTGATTGGAACAAAAAAATGCTCACATTATTTACAGTTTTGGAAAACACATTGTCCCTTGTCAGTTATGTAATGAAGTCCAACTTCAAATTTTACAACTCTTTGGTTATAGTAAAAATGACATTTCCAATTGTCCCTTGATAGGGGACAATGTGTTTTTCACTTTCTTGATATGATTGGAACAAAAAAATGCTCACATTATTTGTAGTGTTGGAAAACACACTATCCCTTGTCAATTATTTCCTTATGAATTTGCAGTGTTGGAAAACACACTATCCCTTATCAGTTATGTAATAAGTCCACCTTCAAATTTTAGAACAACATTGGAAATAACTAATAAGGGATAGTGTGTTTTCCAATAGGGGACAGTGTATTTTCCAACATGGAACAAAAAAACACTCACATTATTTGCAGTGTTGGAAAACACACTGTCCCTTGTGTAGGAAAAATGCTCACATTGTTTGCAGTGTTGGAAAACACACTGTCCCCTGTGTAGGAAAAGTGGATAGGGGACATCATTAGAATGTAAGATGTCTAGAAATAACTAACAAGGGACAATGTGTTTTCCAACATTGGAAATAACTAACAGGGGATAGTGCGTTTTCCAACATTAGAAATATGATTGGAACAAAAAAATGCTCACATTATTTGCAATGTTGGAAAATACACTGTCCCCTGTGTAGGAAAAGTGGACATGGGACACCATTAGAATGTAAGATTTCTAGAAATAACTAATAGGGACAGTGTGTTTTCCACTTTCCAACATTGGAAATAACTAACAGGGGATAGTGTGTTTTCCAACATTGGAAATAACTAATAGGGGACAGTGTGTTTTTCACTTTCTTGATATGATTGGAACAAAAACATGCTCACATTGTTTGCAGTGTTGGAAAACACACTGTCCCCTATGTAGGAAAAGTGGATAGGGGACATCATTAGAATGTAAGATGTCTAGAAATAACTAACAGGGGACAGTGTGTTTTCCAACATTGGAAATAACTAACATGTGACAGTGTGTTTTCCAACAAGGGACAGTGTGTTTTCCAACATTGGAAATAACTAACAGGGGACAGTGTGTTTTCCAACATTGGAAATAACTAACAGGGGACAGTGTGTTTTCCAACAGGGAATAGTGTGTTTTCCAACATTGGAAATAACTAACAAGGGACAGTGTGTTTTCCAACATTGAAAATAACTAATAGGAGACAGTGTGTTTTCCAACAGGGAACAAAAAAATGCTCACATTATTTGCAGTGTTGGAAAACACACTATCCCTTGTCAATTATTTCCTTATGAATTTGAAGTGTTGAAAAACACACTATCCCTTGTCAGTTATGTAATAAAGTCCACCTTCAAATTTTAGAACAACTCTTTGGTTACAATGAAAATGACATTTCACTTTCTTGATATAATTTGAACAAAAAATGCTCACATTGTTTGCAGTGTTGGAAAACACACTATCCCCTTTGTAGGAAAAGTGGATAGGGGACATAATTAGAATGTAAGATGTCTAGAAATAACTAATAGGGGATAGTGTGTTTTCCAACATTGGAAATAACTAACAAGGGATAGTGTGTCGTCACTATATTCTAATGATGTACCCCTTGTTCATATGATGATGACATTAATTTGGTAGATGAACCCAAAAAATTTGTGGCACATCTTTCGTCAATAATACAAATGTTATTGCCTAATTGTTACATAGACTTTTTGTTAAAGTATACACATCTTATTAATACTTTAGGTTATTTATAACCATCTAGGTATGTTTTGAGTGCATATTTGTATATTTTGAGGATGATGCATAAAATTAAAAATTACCACTATCTTGTGAATCCAACATTTTAGAATTTCAATTTCTTCGTAATACTTTGGATACTAGTGCATGGAATTGAGACTATCTCTATTTTTTCACCCATGGTTTTATATTGTTTTAGATGTTGATATAGAACATAAAATAGATTGGAAAAAACACATTTGATCTATTCTTTAAGAGGATAAAATTTTGTAAACGAAAAGTTTATCTATTGATAACATCAACTTTACATAGATTAGATGTAAAAATCTATGCTACATGGAAGGGTTGTCATCCCCAAAGATTTTACACAATTCAAGATCATAGAAATGAGGAAGATGGTCCTCTAATCGGAAGAAAAAAACCCTAAATTATAGTGATCCATTCTCTGCAATGAGATATTTTATGCATCTACAACAGTTTCAATAGCAACTACTCTTCTTGAGTGCTCAACATTTTCGGAGTGCTCATTTTCCTCTCAAATCTCAAGAAAGGATTTCTTTATATTGGGAATGTTTTCAAGTGAAGTTTGCTCCCTCTATCCAAATTGGCGTGCCAACCTATTGAGACATCCAAAAACCACATCAAATTTATATAGCTAAATAAAAGAAAAAAATATTATTTTTTAATAATTTATCAAGTTCATGTCAAAGAATGTTATCGAAACAGTATGCAAGCCCACATGTTTTCTTCTTGTTATATTTCTAGGACTGTCATCAAAGAAAATTTGCAAGGTAAAACAAACTTAATAAAATTGGATCT
>VDFB02007698.1:0-54933 GCA_007258455.2 Sequoia sempervirens | reverse complement strand
AAAATCAATACCAATCATTATGGCAAGGTAATAACCCCATTGTTTCATGCTTCATTACATATTTTCTTCATTTTGGTTTAATTACCTAAAAAGGGGTTTGACCAAGGCAAACCCCCATGTCCTAACATTTAATATTTCTCCTTCTCTTCTTGTGTGTTTATAGATTTAGGAACTTTGAGAGTTTGAAGATCATTGAAGATTAGTTTTAAGACTTGTTGAAGACATATCCTTGTTGAAAAAGCCAAAATATCCATTAAAAGTCACTTTTAGGCTCGAAAATTGAAGTTTCAAAAGTGAATACCTGTCAAGAACCAAAGTGAAGACCAAAGGCTTCTATTTTCCCTTTCTAATTATTAGAAGTATAGAAGTGGACTAAGTTTCCACTAATGGTGAATTAGTCCCACTATACACGTCTTTCAGTGATTTTCGTAGATTCAGATACCTATTTGGCATAAACAGGTTGTTGGGTAGTTTTTCCAAATCTAGAACTAAATCGTCTAGATTGGTACAAGTGTCCCAGTCAGCTTCTAAATTTTTTTTTTCAAGATTCTGAACCTTCATGTCCTCCTTTTTCTACCTCCAGGTGCAAACATTCTATTTCATAGATTTCTATCTAGTTTTGTTTACATTTCTAGGTCATTTATCACATGTTTTCATATCACAATGTGCTTTCAAACATCCTGTATTCCAATAGTTTTGCATTAATAAGTTATCTCTTTTACTAGTTTATTGCATTTAAACATTGCATCTATAAATATTACATCCATTTTACATTAATCTTGAGTGTAGAAATTAGCATTTTGGGTCTATTTCTCTCCTTTTAGGTGAAAAACCCTAGAAGAGTTAGAGAACCCTTGGATACCCAAAATCAATGTCCACATTTTGGTGAAGCTACCTTTTAGAATACTTTCTCTTCTAATTTGGAGTCCATAATTCTCCTAGAATTAGCTTGCATTGCATTTTGCATTTGTTAAAGTTGCATTCTAGGGTTTCTAAAATTTTGCATTAGTGAAAGTGCATATATAGGTTACATTTTTGCATCTTTAATCATTGCAAATTTCTAAAATTCTGTACTTTTAACTTAGGTCTACATCATAGAACTCAAAAAACATAAAAGTCCATCAAAAAAATCAAAAAAATCTGAAAAGAAATCCCTACTAGGACTAATTCACAACCTTGGGCGACTTAGTCCCTTTATTCCCCTGAAACTATCATTTACAAAGCTAAGAACCTTGTTCTTAAGCTCTTGTTTGTTTCCCTTACCTATCTATATCATTTGGTTGAGTTTTTGTAATATACATTTCATTAGATCTACCTTAAATTAGCTCATTTCATGCATGATTTAAATTTCAAGTTTGCATTCTCATACTATTGTAGAGCATAATCAGTCAGTTGTGATCCTTAAAATCTAAAAAATTACATTCCTCTTTGGCATGTTTTCTTTCAAATGGTTACATTTTAAATTTTTATAATAATCATTACATCATGTTTTCATTACAAAAATCTATGGTTATCATCTTTCATGCTCTATTGTTTGATCTTATTGCATGCTGTAAGAAATTTTTGTTAGGGGCATATGAATATGAGGTCTTCCCCCTCTCTTTTGGTTCATCATCGATCCCTCTCCTAGTATCCCTTCTATGTGAGAGGTTAGTCTAGTGAAAGAAACATTGGATAATCATGTAACAATCACATTTGTTCTTCTCCTATTATCTCTCCCACTTGTGAAGAAGAGATTCTAGTGCTAGAAGAAGCAATTGCTGAGAGTTTCGAAACTTTAAGTTGTTTCTCTCCTCTTACTTCTCCTATTAGACAAAACATTACTAAACTAGAGGACATAATGGTAAGTAATCATGGCGATCACACAACACAACATGATATCATTAAAACCTACTTATGTTCATCTCCTAACATCTTCTCCTCTTGTGATAGTGATGAGGATATGTTAGTGTTAGATAAGAGAAATTTCAATAACCATGATAACCCTCTTTATGATGATTCCCCTACCCATCCTATTTTGCAATACATTATGGACCAAAGGAATGAACTTATCATTGATCATGAAAATTATACTCGTAATTCTCCCAATAACTCTCCTATTATTGATGAAGGTATTGAGGGTCTTGAGTCTCCATCTCCTCATTCCCCTTTGGAAGATATTGAATAACAAGAACACGAGATCATAGAAACATTTCTAAATATCACCTTACCTAGCCTTCATAACCATGACCATCAACATTGTCCTTCTCCTAATATCCATCCTCACCGGCACAAGCATAGGTTGGTATTAGAAGATATACCTATTAAGATTCATGAGAATCTTTACCCTCCATTCCCTAATTCTCCTACTGTTTGAGACAATCTATTTCAAAATCATAGTGGCCCTTCTCTTGATTCCTACCCCACTTGTGATGAAGCTACTTTACAAACCTCAAACTTGTATGACCATATTGTAAGCTCTCCTATTAGGGTAGATAATATGGAACAATCAAATGAGACCTTAGAGACTGAGGAAAATCAAATCAAACCTTCTCCTAATCCTCCCCTTATTAATACTCCCATCATTGATCATTCCCCTACTTGTGATGAAGTCATTTTAGAAGAACCAACCCTTGAATGTCAAGAACATGTGGTTTATAGTTTTCCTAAAAGCTCTCCTTCTAGAGAGAATATCATGGTGCTAGCAAATGGAAACAATACTAATGTGTCTTCCTTAGATAAAAAGGTGATTCTCAATTTCCCTTTACGAGAGATACATCAAACCAAGACCGCTAAGGTTATGAATAGGCAAGTGTCCATTAGATTCTGCTCGATCAATGGACCTCATACATACCCCATGGGACATCCTAAGAATCCTCTCATTCTTTACCCACCTTCACACAAACAAAAAACCCAAAACCAACCTAAAATCATCCTTTACCCACCATCACATAAACCTCCATGTCCACCTAAACTCGAGTTTACCCTTTACCCACCTAAGCATGATGTTCTTTCTCACACACACTACACTAGAAAAAATCCAGGACTACAACAACCCACTCAACCACCATTACCTTTGCCTAATCCAATCTTACCTAGTGCTTCTCAATTAACTCCTAAGGAGTATGATCTTGTTGAACAACTTAAGAATACTCCTGCCAAGATATCCCTTTGGGACCTTATTTAGAATTAACCTATCATACTATGCTCCAAATAGCTTTACAACAAGTTCCCACCCCTTCTAATGCACAACCAACTGACATAGCAGACATGATTCAAGGACACAACAATGAAATTATTTTCCACCAAAATGAACTCCCCTCTTTGGAAGTGCAAAAAAAATGATGCGTTCATGATCATAGCTCAATAAAAACACAATGGGATAAAGAGAACTCTTGTAGATACTGGCTCTGCCCTTAACATATGTAGTGTGAGCCTTTTAGATAGGCTTTACATTGATCAATCAAATATTCAACCTGATTCTTTATCTATTAAGGGATTTGACAATGTCGAAAACAAACCGCTCAGGTTGATCATTATACCTCTTATAGTTGGAGTGGAAAAATTGAATACACCAATCCATGTTATGCCTCGTGAACTTTAATGTAATCTTATCTTACGTAGATTGTGGATTCATGCAATGAATGGTGTTCCTTCTACTCTTCATTGAAAAATGAAATACATTTACAGCAACAAAGTATACACCCTTGATGTTGATTTTGAGCCTTATAGTCTCTTTCAACTTGAGAAACACAAAAAAATCCCTTAACCACATCAACAACAACTACACATATGGAATATGTACAATAGCAAAACACAAAACAACACATGAAGCTAGTAGAAAATGATTGGGGTTCCTTAGATTTCACACCAACACTCATGGAAAAATGCAAGCTCACAACCAGAAAAATAAGAAAATTATACAACAACCTTCAATGAACACAACAATGAACACCCACCCAATTCAAAATCAATGAAAAAACTTTATGGAAAAGGTTATGAACTTATGAAACAACTTGGATATAATGGAAAAGTATGTGGTGCTAGTGAACAAGGTATCCATGTCCCAGTCAATCCTAACACACAAGAAACAACTCATGGTCTTGGCTATTGTCCTCTGATAGAAATCACCAAGCCTTCACTCAACATCAACACTATTACAAAACATCCTTCTACGACAATAGACACTAGTGGTCTTGATGGTTATCCTTTGCAAACAAAGAAATATTCACTTAATGTCAATGTCATCTCACAAAACACTAATGATTTGAATTCGTTAGATTTTAAACCCTCCTATAAAGGAGAGAACAAAATATCACAATCTAAAGAGTCTTGTGTAGGTATGACAACTAATAATAAGCAAAAGGTATATTTTTTTAAAACTACAGGACCACCTTCTACTATTGATCAAGAGGGTATCTTCTCAAGATTTCTCCAAGATCTATTGATCACCCTTCCTCCAAGAACTTAAAAGAAATTCTACTACAAAACTTCATTTTGTGCATATCATAGAGTTCATGGTTATTCCACTAATGAATGTAAGGCTTTGAGTAGTAAAATCCAGCATTTTAAGGAGTTTGGTGTTCTTCCTTATGTAGGGACACTTAATCCTTCTAATTGATACTGATTTTCACTCTAGCATGCACTTCATCAATCATTACAGCTCACCCTTGTCCTGCACTTAGTGGGAGCAAGGGGGTTATGTAGCCTTGTCCTCGTATGTCACTTGTTATTACCTCTTTTTACTAGTCGTCAACCTTTCATGAACATATAAGATCAAGCTTGGGATGTGGACAACATGCCTTAAGTTGGCTCACATGTGACATACAACCTTTTTCATGACGTAGCTTATATGAAACATATGACTTGGCATAGGTATTTTTGACTAAGCTCTCAAGTTATCCTTCTACTTTAAAGAAATTTCTCACAGTAATAGTGTTAGCAACCACTTTAAAGTGGGGGAATACACTAAAACTCTTCATGTTTCATTGTCTGATTTCTTTCTTCTTGCGATGCATCCTTTTCTTGTTGGAGTCATTGGGCTTGATTTCCTCTGAGAGTGTGATATTTCTTTGACTTGTAGTCTCTTGTAAATATTAGGCATGATGTTTTCTAAGAAGAGACCTTGCACAAACTAAGCAAAATCCCTTTGAACAATATTTTCACTATCTTGCATTTACAATGTCTATGTGTGTCAAGCATACAAAGTTTTTCTTACCTCATAGAGCTCGAAGACCATTTTCTGGGACACCTTATTAAAGTTATCAAGAGGTATATAACTTTGGTATGGTTGAGCGGGAAGCCCATTCTGAGGCATGACTTTTCCCCATAGCCATCATGTGGATTTCTCACCCATGGACAACCAGAAGTTCTGTGGCCCCAGTTTGAGTATGTTGTGGATTTCTCACCCCATGGACAACTAGAAGTTCCATGGCCCCAAAGGGAGTATACTTTGGCCTTCTCACCTAATGGACAACCAAGAGCTTTGTTTCCTCAGAGTGAGTATGTATTTTAGATAAACAACCTAGATCTTATCCACAATGTGTTGGACAAATGATCAAAGCTCGATCTAACTTTTTCTACTTTTTCTTTTTGCTTCCTTCTAGTTCTTGCCATTGTATGATAATGTATTTTTTCTTGTTGTGTGTCTTCTTGTGCTTATGTCAATTTGAATTAGGATCCTAGATCCTGGGGGCTTGGTTACCTCCTTCATCTTTGTCATCCTAGACCATCCACATTGGTAAGAATGGACTCTTCTTGAATGTCTCCTTTAGTGTGAGTTTGAAGCAAGTTCATCCTCTCACTAAAGTGGGGGCTTAATGTGTAGCCAAAAAGTGTATACTTTGCTTGATTTTGGAATAATTGATGATAAATTAGACTTAATGAGGCCTTGATTTGGTGTTGTGAGGTGTTTTACACATCCAGACTAGGTCTTGGACCCTTGCAAACTAAATAAAATGCATTTAAGGATGTGTTGTAAAGGTGTTGTAAAGTGTTGTAAAAGTCTTTCATGCCTGTCTAGACTTAATGGACCTAGTTTTCCTTAATTCAACATTATAAATGTATTTAATTGTATCCTCACATTAATATAGAAGGCCTATGAATTAAACTTAACTTTAATCTAGTGTTGCAATGTGTCTTACACATTCACATTAGATGTTGTACCCTTCTAGGCTATGTGGAACCTATTTTAATGGTGTAAAGTGTTTTTAATCACTCTTTCACATTGAAATTTGTGTCCAAAGCCCTAATTGACCTTTACATAGTCATTAATAGGCCCCTATTACCCCATATTGTGTATCCCAAGGCATAATTTGATCAAATACCTAATGAAATAAACATAAGAAATGAAATTCCTCATTCCCCAACATTCCAGCTATCAAAAGGGCCCCTCTAGGGCTAAGTCACCCATCTGAGTGGATGAGTCCCTTCCAGGTGGGACTAAGTCACCCAACATGGCAACTTAGTCCAATTTGGCCTATTTTTGAGGTTTGAGCAGGGAAAGTTTGGATTTTAAGTTTACATTTCTTTCATGTCGGCCTTAGGGATCTAATTAACAAGAGAATAGGGTGGATTGTCTATAAATACAAGTCTCTAAACCATAATTCATAAGTATCTTAACTCATCATCATTCATTCATCATTCATCATGTTCTCAAGTAAAGCAGGTTAGGGTTTTAGCATTCTAGGTCATGAAAAAAACTTTTTCAGACATCCAAGGGTAGATTCTTCATCCATTGTTGCAGAAAATCAAGATCAATCATCATGGAAAGTTAATAACTCCATTGTATCATGCTTAATGACATCTTTTCTTCATTTTGGTTTAAGTACCTAAAAAGGGGTTTGACAAAGGCAAACCCCCATGCCCTAACATTCAATATTTCTCCTTCTCTTCTTATGTGTTTGTAGATTTAGGCACTTTGAGAGTTTGAAGACCATTGAAGATTAGGTTGAAGACTTTTTGAAGACATCTCCTTGTTTCCAAAGCCAAAATATCCATTAAAAGTCACTTTTAGGCCTAAAAATTAGAGTTTTAGAAGCAAACACCTATCAAGAACCAAAGTGCAGACTGGAGGCTTTCATTTCCCCTTTCGAATTTTTAGAAATAAAAAAGTAGACTAAGTTTCCACTAATGGTGAATTAGTCCCATTGTACATGCCTTTCGTTGATTTTTGTAGATTTAGATACCCATTTGGTAGAAATAGGTTTCTGAGTAGTTTTTCTAGATCTGGGACTAAGTAGCCCAGTTTGCCACAAGTGTCCTAGTCAACTTCTGTAACAATTTCTTCAGGATTCCAAATCTCCATATCATCCTTTTTCTACCTCCAGGTGCACACATTCTATTTCATAGCTTTCTATCTAGTTTTGTTTACATATCTAGGTCATTTATCACATGTTTGTATATCACAATGTGTTTTCAAATATCATATATTCCAATAGTTTTGCATTGATAAGTTATCTCTTTTATTAGTTTATTGCATTTAAACATTGCATCTACACACATTACATCCATTTTACATTAATCTTGAGTGTAGACATTAGCATTTTGGGTCCATTTCTCTACTTTTAGGTGAAACACCCTAGAAGAGTTAGAGAACCCTTGGATACCCAAAATTGGTGTCCACACCAAGGGATCAATAGAGGAAGAGGACTTTAGTAGATGCCCCAGTGTTGTAGGGAAAAGGATAGGAAGTATAAATGTAGAAATAGGAAGGATTATGCCCCTTCTAGAGGGAAGATAGGGAAGAATGGGGACCTTGACGAGCATCTCAATAGGAAGAAACAAATGGCATCATGAGGATGGCACTGAAAGTCCATGAAAAATGGTTTTTGAATGGAGGAAAATGGACGAACGGGGTGAAAATGGTGGCCAAAATGAAGAAATTAGGTTAAAAAGATTAAAAGAGGGTAAAAATGGAAAGGCTAAATAGGGTCAAAAAGTGAATATAAATAGTAAATTAGAAAATTCACTATTCACTTTGATTTCATAGTGCACACATGGTGAGAGGAAATTGGACGATGAAGAGCGAGATGACAGATGAGGAGATCATTCACTGAGTAGACATTGTGCAAGAGTACTACAATCTATTAGTCATCCCTCAGTAGGTATTCTCCAAAAACTAACCCTTGCCCTTGGATTGTGAATTTCATACATGTTTTTGCATTTTCCATAGGGGGCAGGTAGGCATAATAAAAATGGGTTTTCCATGGTAAGGTGGGTTCACCCATCCAAGAAAGCACATTCACCCCTGTAACAATTGGGCGAATGTATGGCGATGAATAGGCGGATGTGCTTCTGTAGGGTTGGATGTGTGATGATAGAAGAAACTTCGTAATTGACCCTAGACTAGATAGGTGGGTGTGCTACCACAGAGGTAGATGTGTGACAGGACGGGATAAAGCAAAATTTCCCCTTAGAGGAAAGGGTGAGGACAAAATAGCCCTCCAAGGGGAAGGGTGAAATCCAAATCACCCAATGGGGGTGAGGGCGAATGCAAAATTTCCTAATGGGGGAAAAAATTCAAAATCACCCAATGGGGGTAGGGATAATTAAAATCACTCAATGGGGGACATGGGGATATACAGGAAAATGTGAATTTTCCTTTTGTGGAAAGTGGCGAACTCATGCCAAGGAAGAAGAACAATATGCCAATACAATAGGTGAATGCACCATAAGGGGGACACATGGGTGAATTTTCTCCACCAATAGGAAAATACATGAAAGAGAGGAATGGGTGAATGTGCACGCTATAGAGGCAAATGCGTGAAACTTGGGTAGGAAGAAAAAGGGACAAGAAGAAAAATGGAAAACGGGTGCAGAGGTACCCATAGGTCTTCATGCCTCTAAGGGGTCAAAAGTTTGCATTTTGTTGTTTTTTGTTTTCTTTCATGTAATAAGTTCTTATTGGGCCATTTCATGTGTATTTGAATCTAGTTTGGGTCATAAGTTGTTAAGGTTGTGTGTAAATTCAAAATTGGAAAAATTGCAAATGTTGCCAAGTTGAATAAAAAGTTGTCAAGCAACTTTGCAACTTTTAACAAAACATAGTGTAATTGAGGATTTGTTAAATCCTTAACCAAAAATGGTTGGAAATAGTTGAAATATGGTTGAAAAACCTTAAATATGTTTTGTATCCTTGACTTGTTGGGTGGAATGAATATTTTGGAGAAGAAGCATTACTTTCCACATTGAAATAACTATTTTCCTTACTTTCCTAAAACATTTGTCATGTGGTACAGATTCTTTGGTGCATTGTATGGATGGGAGACTAATTTTACATGGTAGTGGGCACTCTAACCTTTAATTTGTTTCTTATTTGGTTCATTTTCATTAGGTTTTCTATGATATATCCATATTTTAGCAAAACTTGTCTAAAACCCTACCAAAGGTTCTAGTAAAAAATAAACATGAAGTTTCTTGAGTTTCCTCCATGAACTTGTAGAGAAACTTTGTAAATAACGATATCTTGATGCCTTCAACCTCCTTTCAAGATTTGAGGGTTGGGTTGGCACATATGGAGGAGAATAAGATGATAGTTTTCTGTTTTGGGGTCTTATTTGTAGTTAAAACCCTATTGGCTTAGAAGGGTTTGTTGAAGAGGGCACTATAGGGAGGTTTGTGAATAAAGAATAGTTTGATGAGACCTTGTGAGAGGTGTGGAGGATGTGTGAACAATATTAGAGGTTTGTTGAAGCCCAAACCTAAATGTTGTTAAGCCTAACTACCTAATTAGGCCTATTCATGAAGATGATAGTCAAAATTTAAGCCTTTTAGTACAAAGGAACCCTACCCCAATTTTGGATATGTGTCAAAAGAGACAAAAGGGTATCTAAAACTATTCTTACATTTTTAAGATCATTTATACTCCACAATTTATACCTAAAAAGGCCATTTTGAAAGGTTATTAGGGTAAAGGGGCAGTTTGTGAAGGAAAATCCATTGATTGATGTGTGAGGGCTCTTGTGAGTGGTTTTCTCAGTGTGTTTGATAGGTTGGAGACCAAAGGGTTCTTTGGGGTGATTGTGGGTTGTGTTTACCCTTGAATGGCATGTTTCTTTGAAGATCAAATGTATACCCTTGTTGAAGAAGTCTGCCCTATCATGATTGCCTTGAACTTTGAGAAAGGAATGAATCCATTTTTCTAAAATGTGGTATCAATAGTCTAGTTTCTTCATTACTATGCATCAAATTGGTATCAGATCCCAAATATTTGGACAAGAGAGTTTGAGAGTTTTTGTATTGTCTTTTTACAAGTTGGGGGAAGAACCTAGATGCCAAAAGACTAGGCTAGGGAAAAAGAAGAGGCCTAAGGTGAGGTATCATGAAGAAAAGAAGAAGCAAGGTGAAAGAGACTTGCTTGTAGAAGGAGATTGGAAGCGTTGAAGGGAAAATCCCATGGTGACTTGTAGAGGAAGGAGGTACTAAGCAAGAAACAAGTGATGAGAAAAGAGAGAAGTGAGATGAAGAAAAATGAGAAAGAAGAACAAGCAAATATTCAACAAAAGATAATAGAATTGAGGCATTCCTTGGAAGAAATGGAAAAAAGAATGGATCTTGAGATGCAATATTTTCTTGAGAGAGAAAGCCACTAGAATGGTTGGAATTGGCCAATAAGGAAGAAGGTTAAGTGGTCTATCAAGAAGATCATTCAGAGGAGAAGAAGGAAAAAGATGACAATAGTAAGCATGGATGAGTTGCAAGATATGTTGAAAGGAAGGGTGCTAGAAGCATCTAAAGAAACAAACAAATATTGTGTTTTTGAAACTAAGAATTTTTGTGAGTATGTGTTTGCAGGTAATGATATGATGATAAAGAAGGAAATACCCAATCAAAACTAGGGATGTTCACTTAAAGAGGTTGAGGACATGCATTCCAATAAAGTCTTTCAAAATGAAGAAGTGAGGAACAATGACATAAAGCATGAGTTGATACAATCTCAAACGATGAAGAATATTGGTGAAGTAGGTCTTAAAAAGGAAGAAAAACAAAGTTATGGTATGTATTTTTGTATTTGCCGTGGAGTTGAAACCCTTGAGTTTGGAAAACATCACATAGTTGTATTGCAAGGGTTTCTTTCAAATTTGAGAAATGATAGTGTTGAAAAGGCCAGGAGCACTCAATCTTTTCTATTTTCCCTTGAGCATGTGAAGTATATACAAATTCATTTTAGGAGTTCCACAATGAGATATTGGAGGTTAGTAATGATTTACTTCTTTTGGAAGAGAGTAGTACCATTTCTAAAGAAATCATGTTTAATGACATGATGGTTAGAGGTAAAGAGAGGGGATAGGATGTTTTAGTTGTGATGATAAACTTGAGGGGTGAGAAGCCTAAGTTCAAAATGAAACAAGCTATTGAAATGGAGCAAGGTTTTATTTCATTGTATGTCATCTATATGGTAGAAAGGGATTAGTTACAAGTTGGAGGTGGAGGATGCAAAAAAAGGGTAGTTGTGAACAAGGAAGCCATTGATTTCAATGTTGTAGATTTAATTTTTGATTTGTATCTTTTACAAGTGGTTGTTGCAGGTCATGATATAGGTTCATATTCATATTGAGATGTTGAGTGGGTCAAAGATCTTCCATCAAGAAGACCTCTAGAGTTGGGGTGTGTCCTAATCACCAAGGAATTCAAAGGGATAAGGGACAAAGCCTATTTTCAGTATTTAATCAAATGGAAGGGTCTTCCTAGTGAAGATTCTCTTTGGATGTTTGTGGATGATAGTATTAGAAAAGGATTTATATTTGTGGGTCTTAACTCAAGAGGGACTTGAGTTTTTTTTTCCTATGTTGAGTACGGTGCAGGGGCACCCATAGGTCTTCATGCCTCCAAGGGGTCAAAAGTTGGAATTTTATTTGGTTTCACTATTTTTCATGTTATAAGGTCTTATTGGTCCATTTCATGTGTATTGGAGTCTAGTTTGGGTTATTAGGTGTTAAGGCAGTGTGTAAATGCAAAATTGGAAAAATTGCAAATGTTGTCAAGTTGCACAAAAAATTGTCAAGCAACTTTGCAACGTTTTGTAAAACATAGTGTAATTGAGGATTTGTTAACTCCTTAACCAAATATGGTTGGAGATAGTTGAAATATGGTTTTAAAACCTTAAATATGTTTTATATCCTAAACTTGGTGGGTGGAATGAAGATTTTGGAGAGGAAGCATTACATGTGCACGTTGAAATTTGTATTTTCCTTGCTTTCCTAAAGATTGTCATTTTGTACAGATTCTTGGTACTCTATATAGATGGGAGACTAATTGTACATGGTAGTTCACACTCTCAAATTTAATGTGTTTCTTATTTGGTTCATTTTCATTAGGTTTTCCTGGAGATATCCATATTTTAGCAAAACTTGTCTGAAACCCTACCAAGGGTTCTAGTAAACAATAAAAATGCAGTTTCTTGAGTTTCCTCCACAAAATTGTAGAGAAACTTTGTAAATAATTTTCCTAATGCCTTCAACCTCCTTGTAAGATTTTAGACCTAGGTTGGCACATGTGGAGGAGAATAAGATGACAGTTTACTATTTTGGGGCCTTATTTGCAGTCAAAACCATATAGGCTTAGAAGGGTTTATTGAAGAGGGTACTATAGGGAGGTTTGTAAATAAAGAACAGCTTGTTGAGTCCCTATGAGAGGTGTGGAGGATTTGTGAACAAGATTAGAGGTGTGTTGAATCCATAACCTAAATGTTGTTAAGCCTAACTGCCTAATTAGGCCTATTCATTAAGAGGATAGCCAAAATTTGAGCCCTTCCTTTCAAAGGAACCTTACCCCAATTTTGGGTATGTGTCAAAAGAGCCAAAAGGATATCTAAACTTGTTCTTACATTTTGAAGATCGTATTTTCTCCACAAGTTATGCCTAAAAAGGTCATTTTGTAAGGTTGTCAGGGTAAAGGAGCAGTTTGTGAAGGAAAGCCCATTGATTGATGTGTGATGGCTCTTGTGAGTGGTTGTCTAAGTGAGTTTAATAGGTTGGACACCAAAGGGTTCCTGGGCATGATTGTGGGTTATGTTTACCCTTGAATGGCATGTTCCTTTAAAGATCAAATGTCTACCCTTGTTGAAGAAGTCGGCCATATCATGATTGCCTTTGAACTTTGAGAAAGGAATGAATCCATTATTGTGAAATATGGTATAAATAGTCTAGTTTTTTCCCTACTCTACATCATAAAATGCTTGATAGATTACGTTTGTGGATGTAGGCCATAGATACACTGCAAACATGAGAGAGTCACTCGTCCATGCTCACCATTGATGGTTTTACACCTGATAATCATGAGACATTAGATCGAGTAGGGTTGTTGCACATGGCAGAATTCCTAGCGATCAGGGCACATCAACCACTATTGAAAACACTAATGGAGAGATGAATTTTAAAGACTTGCACTTTCCTCCTCCCTGTGGGGGAGACAATAGTGACACTAGAAGATGTTTGGAGGATATTGAGATTTTTGATTAGGGGCCACTTGGTGAGTAGGGAAGCTAGACGACTATTATAGCAGAGCCTTCAAGCTATGTTCGAGATGATAGACATTCCCTACTAGGAGAAGGAGTTAGACATATATGGATGCACTAGGACCACACCAACTTTTTCGTTATTTTTATGCGGCCTAATTAGTGGGATCCTTCTCCCAAATAGGAGCGAGATATTTTTCAACCTCAATATGGTTGAGGTTGTCCAACATATCATGGAGAGGTGAGGAGGTGTGTTTGCATGTGGGCCCTATGTACTAGCACAAATTTACAAGGATATTCATGTAGTATGGTACAAAAGAGAGGTTAGCATCACTTATGTGTACCCTGCTATAGGTATGGGCATGGGAGCATATTCAGATCACACTGCCATATATTATGTTAGTAGAAGAGAGAGTGATGGGTCTTCCAGTGGCATTTGAGTACACATGGGTGATGCACTATAGGTAGGTGTAGAGCCTAGAGTGTTGGCACTGAGTTTTTGATGACATCACAGTAGAGCAAATAGTGTGGAGGTTGTATGTTGATCATGATTTCTAGTCCTAGAGAGTAGAGGACCAACTGTATAGGGGATTTATATTCATACGATGCTACTTGATTAGTAGGACCCCTTCATCATAGAGTTGTGCAAACCAAATTGGGTTACCAAATAGTTGGGGATTTGGTAGGATATCCCGATATTAGAGGAGAGGTACAAGCACATCACTCAGGAGAGAGGATGGGGGTAGGGTTTTCCAGCTAATAGGGTGAGGCATGAGTGGGATAAATTAGAAGAGTAGGCGTGGATGTGGAGAGAGGGTCTGGATGATCTAGGTGTTACAAAGAGATATGTGGCTTGGTGGCAGGTGAGATTCCTGACAAGGATTACTCCTATGCATGCGCCTGAGGTATAGGGTGAGGAGGAGGAGGATGGATAGGTAAGTCAAGGAGTAGAGAGAAAAACAAGAGGAGAGGGAGGATATGGACATCCCCAAGGAGAGGGATTTGGTGGTTTATTAGCCACCACCTACAGATGACACAACTAGGAGATTAGCAAGATCTTAGGCTTGTATTCACATCTTATATCACAGGTTGTGATAGTTAGAGGGGTAGAGGGAGTGACTATAGGTAGAGTTTGAGAGACTACAACATGCCCAACCAAGGGAAGATGAGGGGGTAGCAACAGAGGTAGATGGTTTGAGGAGAGAGGTGGAGAGGCTACAAGGCCTATTGGAGGTTGTGCAGGGAGAGAGGGATAATACAGCGAGATGGGTGAAGGAGATGGAGGTGGGACAACATCAGGCAAAGGGAGAGGTGGTTGGTATGGCATAAGATGCCTAGGAGCTAGAGAGGACCAGGTTGTTGTAGTAGAGAGATAGATATCGATAGGAGAGGGATGTGGCATAGGAATTAGTAGCCCGATACGATGATGCTACTCAAGAGGTAGGTTATTGGATGGGAGCCTACTACACAACTATGCCCAATCTTGCATAGAGGGTAGCTCCATATGCACAAGTTTTTGGCAAGAGGGCAGGGCCATCATGGATGGGACTCACACAATCTAGAGGATCTAGTGGGTATAGGGAGACACCACCAGGAGGCAGGGGGATGTGCCTGAGTCATCATAGCATTCAAATGCAGCCAGTAGTGGTTAGTAGGGGAAAGGGTGTAGACAGGATGTCATGCTCCAACTTTCACACAACTAAACAATAAACAACTATCAATTTATTTTCAAATAAACTCACATGGACACCAATATTTTTTAACCACATACAACATAGAAACTTACTAATGATAAGGTGGAGATTAGATACATCTAATAACATAAATCTTTAGTAATTTTCACATCAAAATTATATCTACATTTATTCTTGAAATCCCCTTTATATTTACTCCTAGTAACAAAACTAACATCATTACTGGGTATGTGTAGGATCATGATGGGCCAAAAAGTGGCGATATGATGGGTATGTGGTTGACAACTTTTTTTTACCCAAAATTGATGAAACGAAAGGGGTTTTTAAAGGAGATTCTGAAATTTCCACCAATATAAATTATGCTTTACTTTGAATTTAATTAATAATTATTATTCATTTTCTATTTGAATTCATTTACTAAAGTCCCTGATTGATAGGTCGATTGAAAAACATCTATAGCTTTCAACAAGATCACACATTTTTGAATCCAAAACATGCATCACATTGTATGCTTCACATACTATAGGATTAAAAAAAAATTAATTTCATAAAGTTTTGGAAAAGTTAAGGTGGTTAGACATAATGAGTTTTAATATTTTAAAAATGTTGTAATAAAAAAATCATAATTAATTATTTACTTGGAAAAATTACAAAAAAATATGCATCACATCTGGACATGAGTCCTCTACTTATATCCAAAATATTATAAAAAAATATTATCATTTTATTCTGGTTAGGGTGGTCAGATAGACACTTATTTCTTAATTTTCCCCTAAAATTTAAGTACTATTGCATTGAAATTAAAAATTTTCACCAAATAGATTTTAAGGAAAAAACCTAGTACTTTAGAAACTACATTCAATTTTCTATAGATTTTATTCTTACATATTTTTGAAATAATATAGATAATTTATTCAAATTTTTACGACAAGTTAACTAACTTTGAATTTTTTTGATTTTTTTGCCACTTAAGGGCCTATTTTTTCTATGATGATCTTGCACATACCCCACTACCATTTCATTGATAAGGTGAATATAAATTACCACTACAATTTTTTTTTTTTATAAACGTGTTAAATACTAATAACAACTAACTAAACATGAAGCAACATACTAAGACAAGGTAAGCATTAGGTATCCCTAACAATACTAATTTTAATAACATTAATGTGGTAATTTATACACATATTTATTGTTGCTAATAGTTTTACCAACTACAATTCTACCACTTACTATTCACTATTTATATTTATCAAACTTGGAATTAAAATTGCTCGATTGTTACTCTATCAACTGAATATTACTCATAACGTTACTATTAATATCATTCTCATTTTTTATATTCCTAACCAACATGATAATATTATTGTGATTGAAAATCACTACAATAATATTGATAGTATGCAAAGTAATCATTTTCTCAATAAATGGAAATAATACAAATATTTGAAAAGCGAGGACTAAATGATATTAACCAAGCAAGAAAACTTCCAACTAGTAATTATCAACCTATACCTACCTCCACAGACAATAATGATCCTGATGATTACTAAATTTTCAAACTAACGTACACAATCTATACAATTTAATAGATTTAACATGCATTAACAAATTAGGCAACCATTAAGCTACTTCCGCCTACAATTTTTCTTTCCATAAATTTATTCCACCTAAACCATAAATAACTACTAGTTTTATTTTATCTACTTGCTAATGCTATTCTAGTTAAACTCTAAAATCCTTTATAAGATGATCTTGCACAAATGGAACCTTCTTGACATATTAAAATGAGTGTTACACTTATGACAATAATTCTAACTTGCATGACCAAGAGGCATACTTGATCAGTATTTTTACCTGATGTAGACTCACCATAAATATTTACAATATGATCAAAATTTCTCACCCGCTAACTAATTAACTTTAACTAGTGAAGATATTATTGTGATTGAAAATCACAACAATAATATCATCAGTTGATAAGGTGCTCACTACTCCCTTGATATCTCCTTATTCAATAGTACTAAGAATTATGTTGATTGAGTAATTAGAATTCTATAAAATGACATCATTATCCCATGAAATTATGAAAATAAAGAAACACCATATTCAAATGTAGCCATTACTTAGGACATTATTCCAATATTTAGAAAGAATTTGTGACCTCAAGTTTGGTGATACTGATTTCCAAAGATATTATTGTTACTTGATTATTTTCCTAAACAATTAAATTGAAATCAAATACAACATCTAAAGTTATTAGTGAAGGTGAATTCAAGATTGGAAAGACTTTAGGTTGAGATATACTTAGAAAATTTAAATACTAAAGATGCATCACAAGTGGTGAAACAAATTTAATTTAATTTACCTTTCCAAGTTATCTATTCAACATTTATTCATTAGAAATGCAATTGACAATAGTCTCACAAACATCAACATGCAAGGAGTAAGCTATCAAATCAAACTAAACTACCTAACTTAATAAATAATATTTTATCACTATTGGAATAACAATTCCAAAACTCAAGATCGATTATGTTGAACATAAGTGCACTCACTAAATACATGATTATCTAAATATGTTAATATCAGAGTTTTGACTTCCACTTATTGTGCTTAACCCAAGCTCAACCAAATTCAAAAGAATATACTAACGCATGTAATTTATACCTCCTTACTAATTTAATCCTCTACTTCCAATACTCCAAGAAATGAGTAAGCACCAATGGATAGTGGCACTTAACAAAATCAAAGTTATTGCCAAATCTACCAAATCATTGTATCTAGGGTTTGTTATCAATGTGATATGATGAAGTAGAAGCAATAACCTTTATTCTAGATCTCCTTAATCACAATTTTGGTTTAGCTACACTATATAGAATTTAAAAGATAAAAATACATCCTTAAACATTCTCCCCATAATTTTAAATTTCCAAGGACATTTAATGAGGTATTATTCAATTTATTAATTTTCTAAATGAGGGAAGGAGTTGGCTACAGAAAATAAAATTAAAATTTACTATGCCCAAACCAAATTAATGAATTTAGTTAGAATAGAATTTAAATCCTATATTTAATTTTGATATTTGGTCACAAGTGGTTAACTAAACTATCAAAAACTAATTCTAACTAAAAACTACTTGACAACTACTTGCTTCTCAAAAAATAATATTCTCCATTCTTTATTGTCTTCAACCCGGGTTCCATTCTAAGTTTATTTGTTCATTTATTCTAATTTGTTTTGCTTATTTATCACTAGAAGTTGTAAGTTACAACATCAGAGGATTGAGGGTTTGTAGATAACTTCTAGAATATTAGTTATTGTGCAGGCACAATCTTGGATTATACTTGGGCTCCATGTTTATTATTATGCCATTTCCATATTACAGTTTCCTTGCATTTCAAATTTCATTACAAACTCGATATATATAAACTAGCAGATTATATTGATGAAGAAACCAAATCACCGAGAATTGAAAGCACAATAAAGAATATGGAAGAGATCCAAAATAAATAAGAAGAGATGAAAAAAAAAGCAACGAGTAAAAGATAAATTAAATATCATTGTGTAGACACCTAAATTTGACCACTGCCATATGGTCAAATTCTCCCTTGTATAACTCTATCCTGCACCCCTTATTCACATTAATTTTAAATAATTTATTATTTGATTAATATTGCTCTGCAGCCTAATGTCCCCTAAGGTATTTAATAAATCAATTAAATACCATACCCCTTTCATCTCTAAGTTAAATAAATACCCCAATTTATTTAATTTAGTTACTTTAGCCCAAATGAATTAAATCAATTCTTAATTCACCTTTTTCTCTCTCCTCATGTCACATCCTCCATAATCCATAATCAAAGCCTTTAGTTAGCTCTATCTATTATTTGTTTCACTAAATTAGGCACACATATTAATTAAAGGGTTAATTAACTTTTTTTTGTGTTTGGGAGTGAATTGTTGACATATCCACTCCACTTGCACCTTTCGGTGATCCTAGGTGATGAGAAATCACAATTCGTTCTAATCTAGTCCACTCTACCCAAGAAGTTCTAGTGCATCTAAGCTCTCCCCTTGTGCTATGTGTGAGCCTAGGGACTAGCTGAAGCATCTAGTATTTCCTTCCTTTAGCAAGACCTACCTGGGATTTCATCACTCAGGGGATGATTCCAACCATGTGTTACCGATGGGGTATATAAAGGGGGGATAACTAAAGCTGTACCCCAATCTAGTCATGTTGTGTCTAGTGAAGTGTTGAAGCTAGGGTGATACCTAGATAAGATGTGCAGGTTTGGTCTAAGTTTCCAGTATAGCACTGGGGCTCTTGATCCATGCTTATGATAGGATGGTGTTCATGATTGTGCCTCACATACCTAGTGCATATCAAGTATGCATGAGATAGCCTATTTATCCTAGATAGAGACTTGTGTTTTATCCATGGCTTGGTGTAGTGTAGGGGATGCACACTGTACCCCAAATTTACTAACCATGTAATCCCTTGGGTTGAGATAGAAATCCTCTTGGTGGACTATGATAGTATTTGAGAGAGAGCATGAAGGTGAGCCCATGGCATCTGTTGATGACCCTATGCCACTGAATTGCTAGTTATCCATCTTCGTGAGAAAGGGTGATCCAAAGAACCACCCCAGTATCACAGAGTATTAACCTTAGGTTGTCCCTCAAGGTGGTGGGCCTACATAAAGTTTGTAAACCCTTAACACTAATTTTAGGATTGTGTTGCCTGCATGTCTTCTTTGTGCAATACCAGTGCTTGTCATTATTCTAAGTTAGTCCAGCCATTCTGCTTTTAGTTTTCCATGTTTTTGTCCTTTGCCATAGTCTGTCCCTACCCTGAATGGTGAGTTTTCTTCTCACAAAAGGTGAAGTTTCACTGTGGACAGGCGATCCTGCCCTATCAAGGGGTGATTTCATGTTTTAGTGCGGTCTAGGTCATCCTTTACGTGAATTTGACCTTGTTAGGTGCAAATTTTCTTGTGGGTCCCTTAGTTAGGAGAACGCATGTCCACTTATTCCATGAATAGGTGATCCTGGCATCCTCTTAGGTGAGTTTGTTTTCCATCTATACCTTTTGTGTCCACCCGTTCCCCCTAGAATAAAAAATCTTGTCAGCTTCTTGGGAAAACCTCTTGTTCACAAGGGAAATCTTGCGTCTCATTTCTATCTCCCTTGTCTGTACATATCCTAGAATAGGTGAACCTACTATCCATAGGGGTGATTTTGCATCCATCTATACCCTCCTTGTTCATACAATTTAAGGCATAGGTGATCTCTCTTTCCCTATAGGTGATCATGTCAAAGGTGTTTCCATCCCTTGTCTGTATGTCTAAGGAAATAGGAGAACTTGTCACCTTGATAGGTGATTTTTACCATCTCCATACATCTGAAGATAGGGGCGATCCTTATCCTTGGATAGGAAATTTTGTTTCTCGAGTCTTCTTATTTCCTTTTGAGCATCTAAAGATTTAGGTGATCCTGTTTCTTAGAAAGGTGATCCTGATCCTTAAATAGGTGATTTTGTGTCTCATTTATGCATGTCCCTTTTGAGCATCCAAAGATTTAGGCGATACTACATCTTAGAAGGGTGATGTTTTGACCTAGATAGGCAAACTTGTGCTACACAAAGGTGAATCTGTTGACCTTTAAATAGGAAAACTTGTCATCTAGAGGGGTGATCTTGTCAAACATAGAGATGTATGTGTGCCCCATAAAAAACTCCTGAGAGTTAATCCTTTGGGCCATTAAAAGCCTGTTATTTTTTGAGTCCAATTCCATGATCAAATTTTTTTTATCACCATCCCTCCAACTATAATAGTCATTTTTATCTGTTTGCATTTTCCAAAAGTCATCAAAACTTTAATCAAATCACATAGGTGCATCTTATAATATCCCTAGAGAGCATATTCATCATTATTTCATCAATCCCAATCTCTTAGACTTTGTTTTAGAGGTTTTTATCCAAGTTGGCTTAGGTGTCTGATCCTAATTGTCATAATTCACACTTAGGATTTTTATCCATCCCGAGTTAGTAATCATCCATGGCCCAATCAATCTACTTCCATCTTGAGGTAGACTCGGTGTCATGGTCATCCTATTTTTAATTCACATTTATTCATCCAATGCATTTTAAAGAATTTAAAATTCTTTCTCCCCTCCCCATGAAGATTTGTGAGGAATTTTTAATTCCTCACATGTCCTCTCAAGCACATATGGACAAGGACCTCGTTTATGAGGAGATCTTGTCCCTTCCCAAGGTACAACATAGTACCTCCATGTCACTTCCACATCATCTCATTCTTTCCATATCATCTTCCACATGTCAAGATGTGAGAGCTTGTGAGTTCTCAACTCACTCCGACCTTTGATCTTTGCCATCATGGATCAATCTTGACCCTTCATTCCTTTAGATGCACTTCCCTAAAAATGGTGGAAATTCCCCCATTTGCATCAACACACAATCCATTCTAGCATTCAAATACCTAGCAATTTTCAAACATCCAAGCATCCACCATTGTTACAACCATCCTAGAGCTTTCATCTTGCATCCACTCAACTACTGCCATCCACCATTGCATGCATCTTCACTTTAGCTTCATTTTGCACTAGGTTTCATGCCATTTTTCCAAAGAAGGAGCACACATATCAAACAATCAAAGGGCCAACCAAAACCATCAATCTAAACAAGGTAAAAGGTTTCAATTTCATTAGATTTTGTGTAGATTCAACTAAGCCTAATCCGAGTGTTTATTTTTCTATTTTTTCTTTGTTGCATTAGTTTTAGTTTTTACATCTTAAAGTAGATAAAAACACTTACACATATTGAATAAGATGTTTGAAATTATTTTCATTATAAACATTTCATTACATAAATAAATTTTAAAATTTTATATATTCTTTTTCGAATGTAATGAGCCCATCCTTATTGTTCATGGGCGACTACAAGGAGTGAAGCCAAACCCTCTTTAAGTTCTCCTTATTTCCTTAAAAGCATTCGAAACAATTTCTTTTAAAGACTTATTACCTATAACTTTAATATAGTCTATTATATTCCTTTTGAAACATTAATACTTATAAATTTAATGTACTTTCTTTGTAAGAAAAGAAATGAAATTTTAGTCATGCTAATTTTGATTATAACTTATAAATTCTAGAATATTTCTTTTAATATATATTTTAAATTTATTATTTTAACATTTATTTCAATGTTTATTCTAGTATTTGTTTTATTTATTTATTTATTTATTTTTGAATTTAATATAATCTTTAATTTTATATATATATATATATATATAAATATAAAGAGTGATAATTTAATATAAATAAAATATCATATTTTCATAATAATTTTATTATTATTATTATTATTTAATTATTATAAATTTATTTACGGAAAAAGGTAAATATTTAAATTGTTTTTTGTCTTTATTCTTCAAGTATTTTTGTTTACACAAGAGGTATACACATGATTTATATATTTATGCATTATGTGCATACATATATTTTTTTTTCTTGAAAGGATAAGTATAGAATCTATCTAGATATATTATGGATGAAATGCAATATAAAAGAGAAAGACCATGCATTTAATTTACCTTGAAATTAAGACTTGTGGAGACCTTCTATACTTATTTTCATTGATCTTTTTTGTAATAGAAATATTTAATTTAGACTCAATAGGATTTACTTCCTTTAAAAAAGGTTTTCCCAAATAATTTGAGAGCTTTGATGTCCAAGACACAATCTTTTATTCCCTTAAAGATTTACACAACAATTACATTTCCCATAACTCTTCCCTTAGGACTTAAAGTTTTCCCCAACTCACAAGACTCATAACTATTTTCTTGAATCCTTAATTTGATAGTCTTCCCATTGATTCCCAACTTCAATATATATATATAGTTGTACCTAAAAGGAAAGGTACAAAAAACACATTATGGCCACAAGCTCTCCTCCCAACCATAGGATTGAAAATTCAATCCACCCCCAAGCTATAGGGGTCACATAGCACTTCCACAAACCACTTTACACAAGAGGTTCACAGCCAAACACACCACACAAACTCACATTACTAAGCTTATCATATTACCACCATTCATACACCCCTATCATTTCTTTACCTAAACACATAAAGGGTTCTTATGTTCAAATTAGCTAAGGTGGGTTTTCATATCAAGAGTAAACTCAAACGTAATTCACAATGAAAGACATAAAGGATTCACAACCATTCTCATGTAACTTTTGCAACCATAAGAAAATATCCAAAGCATTCTTTCATACATCAAAACAATGATCAACAAAGGGTTTAGTTTCTACCACAAGATTTTCTTCCCAAGTTGGAGAAGACCTCCCAAATCTTCTCTTCCTTCCTCCATTCTTCACCAAGAGACCTCCTCCCAAAAATGTGAGAGCATCCAAAGAACAAGAGTAAAGAAAAAGAAAAAGGAGAGAATCCAAGGCCAAAAGAGTGAAGCCAACTAAAAGAGAGAAGCCAGGCCAAAAGAGGGATCCCCCTCTTCTTTCAAAAGAAGGAATATATAAAGAAGAGAAAGTGAAACTAACTCCCCATAACTTCCCAACTGTCCAACTAACCCAAATTTCGCCACTTTTCTTAAATGGGGAATAAGAGTTTGTTATAAACTTTATTTAAGTGATTTTATATAATAAAAATACCCCTACTCTATAGACCTACCACCTAGGGAACCTTTTAAACAATTAAAACCACATAAAACCCAAAATAATTAATGACATTTAAGGAGGTGACTCAAGAGTTTAACAAGCAACATCTCCCACATGCACTTGACCCATACAAAACAAGGTTGAACACATATCCTTGACAATACAAGAAATTTCCAAGAATGAAATAAGGGAAATGGCAATGGGACCCCTTCATAAATAGTGGCCAATTTTAACTTGTTTACTCAACTAGAAGGAGGTGTCAGTATTTCTCATAAGTATTTGAAACATATAGCATATAAAAGGTAACCTTCTAGTGGTAATCAAATATTTAATTAAATCTACATATATAATTTAACTCTTCCTACTTGAATAATTCCTTTTAGAGCTAAGTAATTCAAAATATCACCACTTATCCATAACCTATTTAACCTATAATGAATACTACCACAACTAAATATTGAATATCAATCATTACCTTTATATTCACACTTACTCATAATATAAAATCACCTATCATGATGAAATCCATTAATATGCAATGATATTACCAACAATGAAACATCTTGATAGTTACATACTTACACAGATCAGGGATAGAACTCATCTAGTGATCACATGAAATCACAAAAACCACTCATTAGTTAGTTTGAAAATCAAAATATAAACAACTTAATGTGTAGGAATAATAATCTCTAATGCATATTGTCCAACATAGAGAATATAAGACATCAACCCTCAATGACTAATACGACCATATAGGAGGGGGTCTTACACAGGATGAGGAGGACATGATCCCTATTTTGACAAGTACATGACATGTGATATATGCAAATGAAGAGCCCATGTACAGATTCTTTTGGTAGATTGAGTTAGAGATTCTTTATATTCTTGCAGGTTTCAGACACATGATGTGTCAACTGTACTCATATCCATTTGTACATTTTGATTATCCTGTACATGTACTTATTATTCAATGGACACTATATGGACTTTGATTATAGAATTTATTATGGACTGTATGGATTTCTATGTTGATATATATGATGTGGTTGATGCCCTATATATGATGTGTATGCGATGCTTTTGATGTTTATTATGTATATATGTATGATGGACATGTGATTATGATTATGATGGATGTATTTCTTATGACATACATAATATGGATGATATGGATCATGACTAACACTTGGTGATGCAGGATTGGATGTGATACTAATGATTTGTGATGCAAGTGGTGATGTGATTGTGATCTTTATTATGCATGACATGTGGCTATGTATGACATGGATATTCATGTATGGGATGATGATGTATGATATCACATAAATGTGGATGAAATATGAATATGTATAATGCAATGGATGGACTAAATGAACTAATGTAATGGAATGCATTTAATGAAATCAACATAATACAAAAATATTAAGATGCTTAAAATAAAAATTCTATATTATTCTAAAAAAACTAATAATGAAAATACAAATGGTGATAAACTAAGATACTTGGAATAACAAATCTATATTACTCTAATAACTTAGTTGATGATGGAAGTGATAATGTAACCTAATAGAATGATAATGAAATGGAAAATGAAATGGATAATGCAATCTAATGAAATGGATAACACAACCTAATGAAATGATAATGAAATGGATAAGGAAATGGATAGTGCAACCTAATGAAATGAACTTAAATGATAATGGAAATGCAAAGTGAAATGGACCATGATGGATGATATAGTGCACTTGTAAAAACTATAGGGACCCTGATAGGAAGAATGGGTGGGAGATATCATTTTCATAACCAAAAATCAATGATCATAGGCTAGGGATGTAGTGCCCCTCCAGTCGTACTATTATGTGTTTAGATTTGTTGAAGTTGTTAGATAGTACCTTTACTATGATAGACCTTTATCTTTGTTATTGTTTTCTGATCACTGGCTTTAGAGTGATGTGGATGTTTTAATATGATGAGATGATGCATTATATGGATGTTATGTTTCATGCTATGCTTTTGATTAGCATAGTTGTTAAAATTGATATATGTTTATCTATTGATTAATGATGCTTTACCTTTGTTAGTATTGATGTGGCTGTATAGGTGAAGGTGACAGGATTACATCACTCATATGTGAGCGCCCCGTGATTCCATGATCTCTCTTCATGGTGTGACTGTTATGATTATCCATGTACAACATTCGTTTTGGTTACAGGTTTGCAGGTACAGGACTTCATCTCCACCTAGTTTCACAGGTTTGAGCATGTCCATATCCCAACAGTATTGTTATTGGGAGATAGTAATGAGGTTTCCCTTGTCAAACCACAACCCTATCATAGTGTGTCATCAGTTGGTGTCTAGTATGTTGTTGAGTCATGTCATCTTTGATGTTTTTATCATTTATTATCAGTGGAAATTATATGTGGGAATTAATATTTAAGAGGTAGAAATGTTAATTTGTGTATTTTAGATTAAATTGTTATTTAATTTAATTAATTTTATTTTATTTAATTGGTAAGCTAATTTAATTTATTCATTAAATTTGTCTTATTGATTAAATTTATTTTTATTAAATGGATAAAGTAATTAAGTAAATTTCATTTATGTGGTAAATCAAGTTAATCTTCGTGGTTAAATTTATTTTATTAAGTCAATAAACTATTTAATTAAATTTATTTTGTTGAGTAAATAAATTGATAAATTAAACTTATGTTGTTGACTAAATAAATTAAATAGTTAAAGTTGTTTTGAAAAGGCATAAATGAAAAGATTTAAATCTATTTGAAATTAAATTTTATTTTTAAATGATTTAAAATTAAATATCTTGGGAATGCATGAAAATATCTATGGTGGTTGAAAGGGAGATATTTTGTAAATTGTGACTAAGTGTTGGAAAATATGTTGAAAAATATATATAGTGTTGAAAGATATTTATTTTTGGAAAAAGAAAATATCTAGGACGTTTTGAGAAATTTGACTAAATTTGAAGGAAACATAAATAGGAGATATTTTTATTTTTGTTTGGAGGTTGCTAAAAATGGAGGAAGGTTTTCTCTATATTGCATACATTTTTGGTCTAGAAGTGAAGATTTTTGGAAGGAAATCTAGAGTTTTGGATTTGGCAAGGAAGCACAACATCAAATTGATTTTCTTCAAACTTCATCACACAGGTTCTTTAATTGCTTTATTTGTTATTTTTAGAAGCTTTGATTTTTATTGAAAGGAGGTTTTAAGGTTTGCGGTAAATTCTTAGAAAATCTCTGTGGAAAAATTGTGAAGTTCTTAGATTTTCTGTAATGAAAAAAGATTTTAACAGTAGGAAAATTGAAAGAGGAAGCAAAAGAAAACAACAAAAAATTTCACAATAGAAAAATTGGAAGAAGAAACAAAACGAAAAACATTTAAATTTTTGTGTTTGAATTTAAGTTTACTTTTCCATTTCAATTTGGAAATTGAAATTGAGAATTTGTGTTTGAAAAATATTATTACTTTGTAATCATTTATGTAGAAAATTTTCCTAATTTGGCTGTAAAATGAGAATTTTTATGTATATATATATGTTAATATATACATATATATATATATATGGAGATACATATATATTTTATATATGAAATCATAAACTGTTATACTGGGAAATTTTTTGTGAAAATTTTTGTTTGAAGATTACCAGATACAGGAGGGTTTTATTTTAAATTAAAATCTATATAAAAAAATAAAGTATTTTTATAGTGTTTATTTTTGGTGGAGGGGGCACCACCCCATAGGGAGGCGACCGTGGAGGCAAAGACCGCTACCTTCACAATGCACTTTGGGGAAGGTCAGATAGCTCCCCACAAAAGGGCATGTCCCCCCGCTTTGTGGTGGGGTTTTTTATATATATATAAAATTTTAATTAAATATTAATCTTATATATTATATATTAATATATATATATATAAAATATATATATATATTATGTATATTATATATTTTAAATTTAATTTTTTTATATATATTTTAAATTTTTATAATATATATATATAAATAAATTATATATTATTATTAATATATAATGTATATATTTATTTTAATTTGCAAATTCAATTTGTAAATTTGGATTATATTTAATGATTTGGATTTTAAATTGAAAATATAGTTATATTTTTAAATAATATTTATATGTTTAATCATATATTTATATTTAAATATAATGATTTTAAGATTATTTTATTTTAGTAGATGTAAATATTGATTTTATAATGAAAGCATTTCGATGGTGAAATGAGTTTTTTTATTTATAATTAAATATTTTTGG
The DNA here is from genome assembly GCA_007258455.2 of Sequoia sempervirens. Taxonomy (NCBI): domain Eukaryota; kingdom Viridiplantae; phylum Streptophyta; class Pinopsida; order Cupressales; family Cupressaceae; genus Sequoia; species Sequoia sempervirens. The sequence goes on along the minus strand of VDFB02007698.1, from coordinate 26,809 downwards.
GAAACTGAAATAGACCTTTAGATTTAAATTTTTAATCGCTTGTCAAATGCCCAAGTAGTTATTTAATAAGGGAATGATTCCAAGGGAAATGATTATTCATTTTAAATGAAATGAAAATTTACAAGAAAATGATTTTATGATAGTTTAAATATTATTTGGTTGCAAACGAATTTATGATAAGACTAGTTATTTTTATGTAATGTATAATTGAGGAAAATGGAATTAAATTATTAGTTTTTAATTACTTAATGTTGTAAATGTAATTTTACTTACCTTGGATGTTTGCAAACAATGTATTATTGTTTTGCTTGGATTTAGTAATCCTATTTTAATTGATTACATGCAATATGTCATTGCATTGTTTGGATTTAGGAAATCCTAAAGTAGGTTATTTAATTGCCAAAAGTGTCTTTTCGTTATGTGTTTTCTCTCATTGTTGTTGTTGGGAAAATAGAGTGAATTGTTTATATAAGTCTTCCAGATGGGGTTTTCATTTAATTGTGTGGGTTGTCGTAATATGTTAGTCAACTTTTGTATTGCCTTGGGTAGTGCGTATAGTTGTATCCTATTGTTTTACCCGGTTTTCACGAACAGGGATGGTTTGTGTCTCCTTGGATTAGGAGTGGATTATGTGGTTTGTGCCTCCTTTAGATTAGGAGTGGATTATGTGATTTGTGCCTCCTTTGGATTAGGAGTGGTTTATGTGGTTTGTGCCTCCTTTGGAAGGAGTGGATTATGTGTTTTGTTGCCTCCAGTGTTTGGAGTGAGTTTTCATTATGTGTTCCTCCTAGAGTTGGAGTGGTTTTATCTTGTTAGTATGAACTTGGGATTCCCTTGGTAATTGGTTTGTATGTGTTGTCAAGTAGAAGAGTGGCTTCTATTAGGCGCCAAATCCAAAAGAGGTAAACTGGGTAACCTTCAGAGGTGGTTTAATCAAGTGATAACTAAAACAATATACTTAGAAGTTTGGGTAGTATTTCACATTAATCAAGATAATTTAGCCTCACTCATAGACACAAGTGCTTGTATAGGCTTGGGATGAGTGGGAAGGCCTGGAATGGCAAGGTCATCTATCTTGTCTTTACGAGAGGTATTTGATTTCACATGAGTGAGTATGGGGGCTGATTCGCTGAGGCCACCAGATATCCCATAATGGGGGTCGGCTTCATGAAGATTCCCAAAGGATATTCCATGTCGAGCTATGTGATGACACTTTTTCTATGACAATAGTTGGTATTCAATTTTTTCTATATGGTCTTCTTATCATACCTAATCTATTTTATTTCTAGAAGCAATGTGACTTATGCTAGTGATGTTATAGTTGTCCTTGTGTTATTCTTATGGTTGTATGGTTCATGTGATTGGTTGTGTAAGTGTGAGTTAGCCTGTGTCTAGAGGTTGATGGTCTTGTATAGGATTCCTGTTACCATTCCCCAGCACGGTTATCCTTCGTACCAAATGGTTGCGGAACATGCACCTTACAATCATGGGTCCCCAATTCTTGTTCTCTTTGTATTTGTTGGATATCTTGGAAATTTATTACCCCTCATTTGTTATCAAGGTGGAAAGTTACCTTGTAAACTGTTATTGGATTTAGCTCATTCGGGAATGAGAATTGTAATTCATTGTTAAATGATTGTTATTTGAAATCATGTGGTATCTCTTATTATTTGATGTAATTTATCATGTATGAAATGTATGTGTTCTTAATTCTTTTAGTAATTAAATGTTATGGTTTCAATTCATGTTTCTTGTTTGGGTTTAAAAGTAATCTCAATCTCGTAACCTTAGAGGTTGTTGGCAATGGGTAGTGAACTTGCATGTTAATTGTACTTAAACAAAAAAAAAATTGTGCATTTGAGTAGTTATTTGCAACTTCCTCTAGGGTTGCGTGGTGGGGCATTACGGGAAAAATGGATCGAGATAAATGAAATGCAATGGGAGGATAAATGAAATGAAAATCTAATGCCATTCTATCACATTAGGAGAACTGAATTTTACTATAGCATATGATACTATATGTCAGGATATGAAGAACCAAGGCCAATTGGTATCCAATGTGTAGGATTGACATAGAAAACATGAAGGTTATCCCAACATCCTAAAGTCACAAGGGATTTGGTAGGGATTAATGCTAGAATAACCACAAGAACAAAGAATGCCTCAATGTAAAACAAGACCACATGGATATTGGTGGGTACTATGCGGGACAACCAAGAAGACAAGATCAAGCAGAAAATCAAGATATGCCCCTATGTCTACCATTCAAAGTGCACCATGCTCTAATGGATCGTGGCGACCTTGAGTAGGTATAGTAGGAAGCTAAAATGATAAGAAAAATGCAAAATAAGCAAAAGATCACAATAAATTTCAAATATCCTTTTCCATAGGACCAATAGGTGGATGGGATTGATGCGATTTTATATGAGGAAGGATGCATCCTACTAAGACCAAGGATAAATGGGGGTAGATTGTTTGATCAATATGACTCAGGATACCCGAAACGGATTGAACCTCACAAGACTAGTGGATTTTATTGTTAGGAACCAACGGAATAGGGACATGCTTGATGATACAACACAAAACCAAGACACACCCTAAGGAAATTCATAGGGTCTCAGGGGCTGATCAAAGATAAGCCTTTCCTATGTGAAAGCATAGAGGCCTCATAGTTCTATGAAAAGATAGACATCCAATGATGGATAAACAGGAAAGAGGATTATGGAGTCTAAAAAAGACAAAAAAAAGCCTCGGGGGATCATCAAAGATGGCCTTTCCTATGTGAAAGCATAGAGGAAAGGTAGTTCGACAAAAAGACCAAAGGACAACATGAGACCTATTGATAAAAGACATGATGAAGGATCCTAGATGGGGACATGAGAGCAATGACATGAAACCCTATACAAGTGATGAAAATATCAAGATTTAGGATAGTAAATCTATGTCGTCTAATGCTTAATCAAAACACACCAAGTGGAAAATTATAGGATGTCGATGGATGATGGATATGATAGGATGCTAGGATTGGATATGTTGATAGGAGGGTATGTGCAAGATCATCATGGAAAAATAGGTCCTTAAGTGGCAAAAAATTAGAAAATTAGAGTTAGGCAATTTGACATAAAATTTGAATAAGTTATATATATTATTTCAAAAATATGTAAGAATGGAATTTGTAGCAAATTGAATTTAGTTTCTAAACTACTAGGTTTATTTAAAAAATTAAAAATCTATTTGTGAAAATTTGAAATTTCAATGTAGTAGTACTTAAATTTTAGGGAAAAAATAAGTAGGTGTCTCTGACCACCCTAACCACAATAAAATTATAATTTTTTTTATAAGATTTTAGATATAAGTAGATAACTCATGTCCAATGTGATGCATATTTTTGTAATTTTTCCAAGTAAATAATTAATTATGAATTTTTTATTACAAGTTTTAAAAAAAATATAAAACTTGTATGTTTGACCACCTTAATTTGGTCAAAACTTCATGAAATTGAATTTTTCTTTTTTTAATTTTATAGTATGCAAAGAATAGAATGTGATGCATGTTTTTAGATTAAAAAATGTGATACTATTTGAAAGCTATAGATGTTTTTCAATCAGCCTATCAATCAAGACTTTAGTTGTAATTCAAATAGAAAATGAATAATAATTATTTATTAAATTCAAAGTAAAGAATAATTTATATTGATGGAAAGCTAATAAAATCATTTAAAACCCTTTCGCTTAATCAAAACACACCAAGTGGAAAATTATAGGATGTCGATGGATGATGGATATGATAGGATGCTAGGATTGGATATGTTGATACCTGATGATGAAGAAAAAAGCATATAGGAAAGTGGGATGCAGAGTAGATAATGATTAATCCCTCTACGAATGTTTCCTATTGCCTATTTTTCACCAAAAGAACTTATCCAAGGTGTCACCAAAGGTGGTTTTCACCATAGGATGATTTATTGCTCTTTACTATTTTTTTATATTTTTTGATATATTTTGATTTTCTAGTATTTTCTAGGTGGGGAAACCCAACTAACTTAGGTGTAAAACCATTTTAGGTGTACAATGTTGATGGATTCCTCCAAGGCTTCCCCCTTAGGTGTGGTAATTCGATAAGCTCCAGACCCATACTTGGCTATGACAACATAGGGACCCAACCAATTTGTGTCAAATTATCTTTCTTTTCTTTATCCTATTGGGTATGTTGATTTTCCTTTCTAGCACAAGATATCAAATTTGAAATTGATGGGGTCGAATGAAGTCTTATTATAGCTTCTTCTTAGCTGATGTTGGTATGCCTGAAGTTGATTATAAGCACTGAGGAACTTTTTGTCAAGGAGCTCCAACTAAATAAGATGTGCAACCTGATATTCTTCATCACTTATTAGGTTCTTCAAAGAGATGCAAAGTGATGGGAGTTCAACCTCAATTGGCAAGATGAAATAAATTCCATACACAAGTGAGTATGGGGTAGTGCCAGTAGGGGTGTGGATGGAGGTGTGGTAAGCCCAAAGGGCGAGATTGATATGGAGGTGCTAATCTCAACCAATATTGTTGAAAACCTTCTTTAGGATTTTTATTAAGGTTTTATTGGTTGCTTTAGCCTAACCATTACCTTGCGGGTATTAGGGTGTGGACCAATGATCCTAGATGTGGAAGTTTCACAAATTTTTTGGACGTGCTAGTTTTTGAATGGATTTATATTATTGGTAATGATGGTGGAGGAGATACCATATCTACAAAGAATATGGTAGAGAATGAACTTGGAAATTTGGGTTCCTATTATGAGGGAGAGTGGAATTTCTTCCACCCATTTGGTTAAGTACTCAATGGAAGTGATTATGGAGGTATGGCCATCAGAGGATGGAGGGTATATCTTGATGATTAGATCTAAATCCCATTGTGAAAATGACCACGGTGTTGTAGTCAATTGCAAATCTTGTGCATGAGCATGCATCAAATCTACATGTTGTTGGCACGGTACACACTACTAGATGAACTCACATGCATCATGCTCCATTGTCATCCACTAAGACCCAATGCAGGGAAGATCTTTGGCCAAGGTCATACCCTTAGTATGGGCCCCACATACATCACTATGTACCTCATTTAACACAACTCAAGATTCTGATTCATTCATGCATCAAAGTAGAGTCCCATAATAACCCCTACAATAAAGTGTGTCTCCTAAGATAGTGTAATGGGATACACGATGGATGAAGGCTTTGCATTGGTTTTAATTTAGGTTAGGTGGAAGGATGTTATCATGTAGATAAGTGTAAATGTCATGATAGGTCAAGGAGATTGAGGACCCATAATTTCACACACAATTTCCATATCTAGAATTTCATATGAGGGGATTAATAACTATTTAACTAGGAACTCACAATCTATGTGGTCTCGAGACATATCTATAAGTGAGCCAATTCATTCATTGCATTCATAGTCTTATTTTGTAATATATGGACTTGCTCAAATTGGATGTGGTTGAAGTATTTATTAAAATCATCCACCATGTGTTTGTAGGGAAGAAGCTTGTCATCCTTCATCTAGAACTCATTAGTGACTTGTTTGATAATAAGTTGTGAGTCTCCATAAACATGAAGATGACTAATGTTCCATTGGTCTGTTATGTGAAGACCAATGATTAAAGCTTCATATTTTGCAATATTATTTGTGCATGGGAAAACTAGCCTAAATGATTTAGGAATGTAGTCACCTTGTGGAGTGACAAAAAGGATACCTACACCTACCCCATTTTGTGTATATTTCCATCAAAACAAAGTTTTCATGCCTCTTGCTTTGAAATTGTGAATACTCACTCATCTAGAAACTTAGTTTCTAAACGATAGGCATCAACTAGAGGAGCATCTACCAAATAATCAACAATAACTTGTCCTTTAATTTCTTTATGGTCCACATACTTAGTATAAAACTCACTTAGTAGCATGACCCACTTAGCCATATGACTAGAAAATGATGTTCGAGATAAAAAAATGTAAGTGGATCAACTTTGGATATGAATTTGATCAAGTGACTGAGCATATAATGTCAAATATTTTGAGAGCTGAAGACAATCACAAGACAAGAATTTTGCATAGGAGAATAATTAATCTCATATCCAACTAGTGTTTGACTGATATAATATATGGCCCTTTCTTTTACAGATTTATCATGTTGTGCCAATAATGCCCCCAGTGCAATTGGCATAGTTGAAATGTATAATAATAGTGGTTTACCTAGTATGGGAGGCATCAAGATAGGTGGGTTAGCAAGGTACTCAACTTTTTTGAAGCCTTGTTAGCATTGTGGATCCTATTTGAAGACTATATCTTTGTGTAGAATATGAGTGAAGGGCTAGCACTTATTTGTAAGCTGAGCTATGAAGCAACAAATCAACTACAACTTCCCTTGTAGACTCCTTAGTTGCTTTAAATTCGTGGGAGGGTGCATTTCCATAATAGCCTTAACCTTAGCAGGATCAATTTCGATACCCCTCCTAGACACAATGAAACCTAGCAATTTTCCTAATGTGACAAAAAAGACACATTTCTTAGGATTCATGTGTAGCTTATATTGCTCAAATCTATCAAAAATTTATCTCAAGAACCTAGATGATCATCTCTAGCCTTTGATTTTCCCAATAGATCATCAACATAGTCTTCCATTATGATGTGAATAAGGTCATGGAAGATGGAAATAATAGCACATTGGTATGTTTCCCCTGCATTCTTTAATCCAAAGGGAATGATATTATAAGAAAAAGTAACCTAAGGAGTAGTAAAATAAATCTTATGTTGATCCTCAATTGCAATTTTGATCTGATTATATCCTAAAAAACCATCCATGAGGGACAAAATAGCATGTCCTACTATCAAATCAACCAACATGCCAATGTTAGGCAATGGGAAATCATCCTTTGGATATGCTTTATTTAGATCCCAAAAATTGATACTGATTCTAATGCCCTAGCAAGCTTGGCTATATGTGCAATGTTAGATATCCAATCTGAATAGTCAAACAATCTAATGAACCCAGTTGCCAAAAACCTATGTAGCTTAAATTTGACAAGAAAAGCCACCTATGGATTCATTTTATGAATCTTTTCTTTAACAGGCTTTTCATCAGGATGCACATCAAGATGGTGTACTACCAAGGTAGGATCTAACCCAAGCATATCCGAATAGGACCATGAAAAAATGATGATTCCCTCTTGCAACAGATTTTCCATTAATGGATATTCTTCTTTAGACAAATATTTAGCCACATGGGTGACATTTGGTTCTTCTTCCTTTCCCATATTGATTTCTTTTGTTTCCTCAATTAAGATTGAATACTTTTTAGATAAGTGAGTTCCCTTGAGAGGAAGATGAACATCCCCATCCTCTAATGCCTCATGGAGGTTTTCACTAGATGATACACCCTTTTTTTGTTACTTTTGACAAGTTAGAATGTTCCTTAGAGAGATTTTCACTAGATGAGCCTTTTCTAGTATGTTTGATTCTTTTTTTTTGGTTGAGGTTTTCATCTTCCCCAAAGTGAACTCCATAGTCTTCTCCTAACCCCATAAGGTATAAATATTCCTCCTCGGAAGTAAATACATCAATAGGTGTGCTTCCTCGTAGGTCCCAATCTATAAGGTTAGGGTGGCAAAGAAAAAGTCTAATGGAGAAGATAGATGTGGATTTGAACAAGGCAGAGACATCTAAATCATCATAGGATAGTGTAATGGCTTCCTCTTCATGGATTTCTTCAAGGAAATCAATTTCTATGTTAACATTATTCAATGCACTAATGGATGCAATGGACCCTTTTTGTTTCTTGTCATAACCAAGACCCAAATGTTTCAAATGCACAGGTGTTGTAATAGGTTTGTGCATTCCATGCTCATCAACCCCTAGTCCTCCTCCCTAATAATTGTATTTTTGTGCTAACTTAGAAGCTTGTGGATAAACTTCTTAGAAGTAATCAATGAGAGGAGGTGAGGGCTCGGGTTCTTCTCTATAGATCCATTGACTAATATCCTCATGAAGCTGATCTTGCAAGGTTCCTAGAGACTGAAATATAGTAGAACCCACATTTTTAGAACCGATAGTCTTGGGTACTAGTTCTTCTTTCTATGAATATTTAGATGGTCAGCCATAGGTGCATGGAGAAGCATGCATTATGCCCACATTGAGTGTGGTACACATTTTATATTCCCCATAGCCATTGTCAATGATATTGACCTTGGTGATGGTGGAGTTGGAAGTGGAATGTGGACTAGAAGATGGAGTGGAAGATGTATTTGAAGATGGGGAAGAAGATGATGTTTGGGATGATGTTTGAGAACTTCCCACTTCAATTCCTAGGCAATGGTGAGAATGTAGAAAGGATGCCTCGAAAGAATGACAATACCCAATTTTTTTTGGATCAACATGTATAGTAACTTAAATTCTATTATGTGGGAACTTTAAACATTGGTGATAAGTGGATGGAACAACTTGCATGTCATGAATCCATAGTTAGCTAAGGAAAAGGTTATATGGTAGATCAAGATCAAGAACATGACAAGTTATGTATTGTACAACTAGACCAACCTGCATAGGGAGACAAATAATACCCTCTGAATCTTGCTCTACTTTATCATGAGCCTTAGTAGTGATCACCTAATTATCCAAGTTCGCATGAGTGTACCCCACCTATTTTATAAATTTAAATGTACACAAGTTGAGGGTAGAACCATTATCTACCAAGTTTTGCTTAAATTTATGCTTGGTGAAAAGGAACTCTATATGAAGGGCACGATTGTGGATAGGATCAATAGGTGGCATATCGTTTTGACTGGTTCCCAGCTAGTAAGTGGATGATAAGTTCCCTACAAGAGCTTGGAATTAAGTAGGATCTATGAAATTTGGTACTTGTGTATCCTATAAAGCCTTGGTGAGGATTTCTTGATGGATATGAGAAGACTTAAGAAAATATAAAATAGATATTTGTGTATTGGGAGCTTACAAGCACCTATTGGGATGAAGTGGATGGTCCAAGAACTAATATACAAGTGTGGCATATGGTGATAGTGCATTGGGGATCTTTACCTTTGAAATGGATCATGGATACTCATGGATCTACTTGTGTAATGCATTGAACTATGTTTTCATACATAATGGCACTTTATTATAACTGATATTATTGGTGTTATTGTTTTCATTTTTATTGTTATTGGATCCACTATTTGTGTTGGAAGAGCTAGGACCTTGATTATGATTGGGGAAAGCATTTTATTATATCTACAATTGAGTATTAGATGACGTAGATTGATTTCATTCAACCAAAATTTCTCCTTGATCAATAAGATCTTGGATGTAACTCTTTAGACCTTGGCACTTATTGGTAGAGTGACCTTTGATTTTATGATAATCACAATACTCATTTTCTCGATACAAATTTGGCTTACATTTGGACTAATCAAATGGTTTAGTTACTTGATAAACGATGAAATTAGCCTAAACTAATATCCTAAATATGACATCTAAAGACTCCCCTAAGGGAGTGAATGTACGCTTGACATTGCCTTTACCTAACCGATTAGACTGAATGGGAGGATGAGGTGCCCCTTGAGGCACGAATATGACTTTTTTTCTTGGTTGTTGTGGGATGATTTGATGTGATTGAAAGGAATTAGGTACTTGGGAATACTTAGTATCAATGACACCATAATTAACTGCATTTTTGTTCTTGGTCCAATAGCGAGATTTATCACCCTATTTTTTATCCTTATCTTCCTTAAAAAATTTAATTAGTCCTTTGGTGATAAGGCACTTCTCAATGGTATTCCCCTTTTCTATCACCTCGGAAAAGGTAGATACACACTGGAGATGCAGGTTGTGAGCCAAATCTATATTGTGATTTTCAACAAAGATTCCTACCAACTCCTTCTTAGGAAGATTGCACTTGAGGCGACTAGCTAAATATTGCCAACTTTTCATGTAACTAGCAAAAGTTTTTCTGTTACATTGTTTTTCCTTCATGAGATCCATGGTATATATATATCCTTCTCTAGGTTAAAAGGAAGTGTGATTTTTTTTTCAAAAATCACAAAATGTGGAAATTGACCCTCATGGAAGTCGCAAGAACCACTCCAAGGCTTGCCTTGTTAATCTATAAGGGAATAGTCGAAGGAGGTAGTTGTCATTGATTAAAACCTCCTCACAATGCAAGTAAAACTTCTCCTCACGGATATCCTTTTCCCTTGTACTTATCAAATTTTGGAATTTCAAAATGATTTGGGAAGGGAAATGTAGAAATTGATGGATCAAACAGATAGGGGAAAATATCTTTGAATTTTTAGGACTTCTTTGAGGTGCCATCTTTGAAATATTTTAGGGTGGCATGGATTTAATTGGACATAAGGAGCATATTGATGATATGATGGTGGTGGTGGAAGCAATTGATCATATGATGGTTGGGGATATGAAGGGACCTGCTGGTACTGATCAGTGTAATTTCGTTGTGGATTGGAATAAATTTGTTATTGGGATGGAGGTGGTTAGTAGTAGGATGAGGAAGAAACTTGTTGCTAGGAAGATGCCTGCTAATAATAGGATGGATTGGATTGATAATTGTATGTTGGTTTTTGTTGAGGAACGTATGGTGGTAGTTGTGGATTGGGTTGTTGTTGGTAGGTGCCTGGTGTGCATTGTTGGGGATTAATGTAGGATGGTTGTTGGGGGTTATATTGATAATTAGAATTAGGATTGGGTACATTATGTTGTTGTCTTTGAGTGCTTGGTGGAGGAGGTGAGTGGTAATAGGTGTTTTACGGAGGTGGTTCAACAAAGTGTGGGGTTTGATGGTAGCAAGGTGAGAAATAATGAGGTGGTGGATTAGAGTATGTATGTGGGGGTTACGGTTGGTATTGGTATTGATTTTTTGGGTTACCTTGGAATGAAAAAGGGGGTTATTATGGTTGTGGATTGACTTTTTGTTAAGGTTGTTATTATGATTGGGGTTGAGATTGCGACTGCGGTTGAGATTGTAGATGAGGTTAATGTTGTGGTTGAGGTTGATGTTGTGGTTAAGGTTGACGATAATAAGATGATGGTTGTGGTCCAAAATGATTAGGGTTCAATAGTGGTGGTGGTAGTGATAATGGGTGTATGTAAATGAGGGGTATATGAGGGGGAGTAGAAGCTAAAACATTAAATGTAGTACCACCAGTGTTTCCTAATGACTGATTTATTGATTCTGTGGAAGAGGTGGTCAGATGGAGTATGCATAGGACCTTGTGGATTATTTGCTTTGGGTGTCACTCCCATGACTGAAATCTAAATAGAAAGAGATGGTATGCGATAACACAAATCATTTTCTAACCTTGACTAGTACTATGTGTCTTGTGAGGTAACTAGAGAAACCTAAGGGACTAATGATCCTAGATTAGCTTGAGAACACTGGAGATCCTATGATTGATGGGGTAAGGGGTTAACATATTGCATCATGTCAAACCTAGGAGAGGTGATTTTAGCACCCCTCACAAGTAGTGTAGCAAGGATTTTATCTCCATGCTCAACGAGGAGGTGATTAGTCATTTGGACATTGGTGGGATTACTAAGATACTCATCGATAGTTAACTTAGGTTGAGTTACCATACCCTCTATTCTAGAATCTTGATTAGGGATGTTGGAATGCTGTGATCTACTATTAGTGGGCACATTGGGAGGATACTATGATTGACGAGCTTGGGGATTTTGTAGTTCCATGAGCTTTTTTTCTCATGATCGAGTGGTAACGAGCATGAATTAAGTATGGATGACCAAAAGATCAAGATGACATAAACCTATAGGATACCAATAAGTAATGATGAATTGGATTATTGATTAAAAGATTACTAGGATGATGGATCAAATGCTTGGATGACCAATTAGATGATTGTTTGGACTAGATTTTCAATTGGATTGGATTAGATTGGATGAATTGATTGACTAGATTGATTGATTGGATTGACCCAAAATTGGACTTGAGGGATTAACTGGATGATGTAGGATGGTGATGATTGAATTGGATATGCTGATAAAGAGGATGATTATGGAAAAAATTCACCTCTCGATGTAAGTAAATTGATTAGGACATAGTGATTACTGACTTAGGATTGATGATGTTCCTAAGTGAGTAAGGATGACAATGACTAGGGTCAATTAGTTAACCTAATTGGATAAAAATCTCCCAACTTGATGTCTAGGGGGTTCAAATTGACTGACTAATGATTGATATGATAACTAAGGATGTCCAAAGATGAACCTATGTGATTAAATGAATGATTGGATGAATTTTAAAAAAAATGAATGCATGAAAATGACAATTATAGAAAATCAGATGATGATAAAAATATTTCAATCACAAGACTAGGCTTGGAATAATGTAGACTTTCATGGTCAAACATGCTCACTCGCTAGTTTTTGTATGAGAAGCATATTTTCCTCTATGTATAGAAAATTTTCGTCTTTATATCATGGGTTAACCTATCTAAGATATAACATAATCTCCCATGTGTATATAAGGATCACCTATCTAGGTTCATAGGTTTTCCTATGCTCAAAGACTGTATAGAACACGTTGTAAGATTTCAAAAACAAAATGTGAATTTTCCTAATGAAGTAAATGTATGGATGAGGGGGTATGGACTCAGGCATGGAATCTCCTATCGAGGACATAGGATCACCTATCTATGGATGTCTATGGATAGGGATACAGTCCACAAGTGGAATTTCCTATCAAGAACACAAACATGAGATTGTCTATCTATGGATGATATGTACAGATGATATGACAACAAGATCACCCCTCTGTGAAGAAGAATTTCCTATCTAGAGATAATGTACAGACGGGTTGGTATGAACTCATACATGGAATCACCTATCAAGGAGGAAGATTCACTTATAAGGTGACAAAAGTGTACGGATGACTAGAGTGGATTCACCCTTTTGGGGAGAAAAATTGCCTATCTATGGATATGTATGGATGGTATGATGGTAGGATCAACCCTATGTTAAGCAAAATCACATATCCAGGGATAATGTATGGATAGGGTGATACAAACTCAGACATGGAATCGCTTAACGACAAGATAGATTTTCCTATAGGGTGATGAAGGTGTATGAATGACTAGAGTAGATTCACCCTTTTGGGGAGCTGAATTTCCTATCTATTGATATGTACAAACATAGGGTAGGATCACCTCTTGGAGAGATAGGATTTCCCAAGGAGTGGATGGATGAAACAAGTGCATCCACCTCTATGTACAGAAGAATCACCTATTGGGGGTTGAATGACTAGAATGACTGACTAAACAATGATGTGGAATCACTCCTTGGAGGAAAAGTTCACCCATCCATAGTGTAGATTTTCCTCTTTGGGAAGAAGATTTTCCCCTATGAAATGGAGGGTCTAAGGAAAATGATAGAAAATAGCAAGAAAAAAGCAATGGGAAAAGATAGACTCTGAACTGAAGACACTCACTAGTATTGCACAAGAAGACATGCCAAGCACATGTATAACCCTAGAATTAGTAGTAAAGGTTTACAAACTTGATGTAGGCCCACCACCCTGAGGGGTTAATACTCTATTATAATTGGGTGGTAACACCCTTTATCATGGAGCTAGATAGGTAGATATCCAATGGCATAAGGTCATCAATAGATGCCACAGGCTCACCTTCTCTCTCTCCTTGAGAATTATCATACTTCACCATGAGGATTTCTATCTCAACCTAAGGGAGTACATGACGAGTAGCTAGAGTACATGGTGAGTAGCTTCAAGGTGTCATCTACAATTCTTGCACTACACCAAGTCATGGCTAAAACATGGATCTTAAATTAGGCTGAATAGGAAACTATGGGATTCATCGATACACCAAGAGGGTGCATGAGGCACATCCATGAACACCAGCTCACCACAAACATGGATTAGGACCCCTAGCAAGGTACTAGAAACTCGGATCAACCTTGCATGTCTTAAGTAGGAATCACCCTAGTATCAATGCTTCGCTAGACACAACACGACTAGATTGAGGTACAACTTTATTTCTCCTCCCTTTATATGCCCTTATGGTTTGTGTGGTTGAGATTGTCCCTCGAGTGATGAAATACTAGGTAGGTCTCCTAAAGGAAAGGAAGTGTTAGGCATTTTTGATCCCTAGGCTTGCACGTAGCGTAAGGGGAGAGCATACACACAAAAATAACACCTACTAGGTAGACTCAACTAGACTTGTGTTAGCAACAATTTTTGATCCCAAAGCTCACTATACGGTGCAATGCGAGAACATACATCAATAGGTAGCTCCAAACATGACAAAAAAAAGTTAATTGATGCTTTAGAAAATCAAAATGTGCCTGAATTAGTTTGGGAAATCGCTACACTAAGATCTTTGATCACTCATCCTTTAAGCACAAGTTAGTAATGGAATACTTCCAATCTTGGACAAGCTAAAACAAGCTATACAAACATCAATAAAAATCCCACAAGCACAACTGATTAAGTTAGCAGATTAGTACCTAACCCTAGACCAAATTAAAACTCAAACTAAAGGATTTTAGTTTCAGGTTCACCTTAGGATTTCCTCTTGGGAGTGTGGGTTTGCCTCTATATAAGTTATAGAATCGCTCATATAGAAAAAGGGTGAGTGTGAGTTCACCTTTCAAGCGGAACGACAAATGCAAATTTTCCTCTATGAGTTAAACACAATTACCCATTCAGGTGACAAGTTTGCTTCTCTATGAACCCAAAGTTGAATTCACCTCTAAAAGTTTGGGGTTGTTTAGTCAAGTGTGCAATCACCTTTGCAAGTCAAGTGTTAGATGACCAGACCTATGCAACCACCCTTTGACAGAGTGGATTCTCCCATGTAATTAGATTGAATTTCCTATTGGTTGGATTCACCTTTGTACATAGAAAATGTTTGAATCTGCAAAATTCAAACAACAAAAGAATTAAGGACCCATGATATGGGTCCCACCAGGTGTGCCAAAAATGTGTGCATGTGTGAAATCCTATTCTAAAATTGAAAACACAAAGAAATGTAAAAAATGGAAAAAAAAAGACACCTCGAGATTGGCCTAGTTTAACTCAAACAAAAAAAGCAATAAACATCCAAATTCTTACCTTGTTCAAGTTGTTCCTTAGTTGGCCCTTGATCTGGATGTAGATGTGTTCTCCTTAATTGATAAAATAGCTAAAAAACTATATGAAATGATGAGGATTCCATGGTGAATGTGATGGTGGTAATGGACATGAGATTGGATGCAAATTATGAGCTCAAATGGTTAGATGCAATAATGGAGTTTGTGAAGAATTAGTGTATGCAAAATTTGTGTTATGAAAAAGAGAAAATTTTCTAAGTATTTAGTAAAAGTGCCTCCAAATAAATGAAGGGCTAGGATTTCATCTAGGTTTAGAGATCAAGGGTTGAGATGCCTTGAGGCATCTCAACTCTTGTGGTGAGGACATGTGGAGGATGAGGTGGAAGGGAGAAGGTGAAGTGGGCTATGACATGGAGCCACATGGAGGTACTTTCAAGTACCTTGGGGAAGGTGAAAAATACATGACTTGTCTCATCTTCCCCAAATCTTGGGGAGATGTAACAATAGAAGAATGTAAATTTCTTCTAAAATCTCCCTTGATTTTGGAGATTGACCTTGGGAAAAATAGGGGGAATTAAAAATTCCCCTTTTAAGGACATAGGGATGGGGGGAGTGTATTGAAAATTGGGTTTTAATCCCTCTAAGGATGTTGGAGGAATATAGTGGTATTTAAAATTCCAAATGGTCTGCATTGGAGCGATATATGGAACTAAAAATTCCACATGTGCATGTTGGGGGAATAAAAGAGGAATTGAAAATTCCTTAGGGGATGGGCTTAGCTTCTCCAAATTAGAAAGAATTAAATAGGGTTGACTTGGGTACCTTTTCCATAATTGGCAAAAAGACTAGATTAAGGATTAAATGGTCATGATTAAGAGTTGTGCAAATAATTGGGAAAAATAATGAGGGATTAAGGACAAGTGGGAAATTATGGAGGATGTGACACTAATCACAATTAGTAGTGTGCACATCCTAATCATAAAATAATTAGACTAATTTGAATTAGGGGAGAATTATGGAGGATGTGGCTAGAGGAGAGAGAAAAAGTAAATTAAAAATTGATTTAATTCACATTGGCTAAAGTGACTAAAGTAAATAAATTAGTCTATTTATTTAATTTAGAGAAGAAAATGATAAGGTATTTAATTGATTAATTAAACACCTTTATGAAATGTTAAGGATTAGATGAGTATGAATTAAATAATCAATTATTTAATTGATATGGCAATGGATGTGGGATAGCAGAATATGAAGGTGAATTTGACCATATGGATGTGGTCAAATTTAGATGTCTACAACTACAAATTAAGGGAGCAAGTTTTCTTTGCAACTAATTTTTATTGAAGAAAAGACAAATTTTAGCATTGTATTTATAATTATTCTTGGTCTATTAGCAGACTAATTATCCATTATGGTAATTTTTGAAGCACAAAACTAATGTGAATGGTACATCAATCAAACAATCTTTGTGCATTAAACTTATTACATTCCTTGTTACAAAGCTTATATTGTGTATATCATATTTATTCACAGTTATGCATCATTATACAGTCTCTTGTACCTTAAAGAGAAAACATCACAAGGAAAGGGATTGGTGGGACAAAAATCACTAAAAAAATTAAGATATTGTGTTGAATAAATGAGAAATAGATTAGTTTCCAAATATATGCATCCTTGCACATGGTTGATTACTTTTCTAGGACTCCGTTCCAATATTTTTTATATTATTACATTCCTTTATAAAACCACACATCTATGTTACTTCAACCAAATATAAAATAAGGGTACTATATGTGAGAGCATATTTCCACATACAAATAGACTAAGTCTAATAATAAAAAGGAAATTTTATAGTAGGTAGATTGGATTGGGTAGGTCTTGACTTATTACATTCTTATGCATAGTTTTAAAAGAAAAGAATTAAATTAAATTCATTTTTCTTATATTTAAGAAAAAAATGTCTCAATATCATTAAATTTAATAAGAATAAGTTCCAATTGGATTCCACATACTTGTCTAACCAGTAGAATCTTTTTGTCTAATGATAAAATTAATTTCATATCATGAGTCCTCTCAACCTGGAGGTTGGCTAACTAGCTAAATTATAAACCACCTTGAAAATTTAAATAGCTTGAATAATTATAATTTTTGAGATATAAATTAATTTTCAAAAAATATTTATTGCACATGTAGAATTTTCTAATCTCTTTTAAATTTCTTGAGTTTGAATTTTTTCATTAAGGAGATAAATTTTACCATTTATATAGTCATAATACAACCTCTTGTGTATCCCAAAAGATAGAGGTAAATAAACTAAAAAGAAATGTTAAAATCATCAATCTATCAGTGACATGTTAATGGCATGGTAGTTAATGAAAATTGAAAAATATTATTTATATGTGTTCTATGTTAGAAATTATAGTTAATAAGCCAATAATTCATCTTAGTAATTTATAGTTATTGATTAATCACACTTTTACAATTGTGTGTATGCAAAAATTTAGGAAGTAGATAGATATGGTGTATAGAGTCTACATGAAAAAATAATATGTATTAAATTCAAATGGTTCTATGGTTGTTCAGAAATTCCTCATCAGTCATTATCTGTCTCTCTTGTTGTAGGATAAGGCCACTCCTAGTTTGGGAAAAGTGTGGAGGATTGCTAACTCCATAGTTGGAGGAAAAACATCTCTCTCCCTCCCCCTCTTTCTCTCTCTCTCTATACCAATGTATCTTTGCTAAAAAATTTGAGGAATATCTATTCAAGTAGTTATAGTGTAAAATAAATATGATTCACTAGATATAAAATTTTGATATTTAGTTTTAGAAATTGTTAGTAAGATCTAGGAAGGTATCTTACATATGGTATCAAATCATGGTTGAACTCTATGTCTAAGTGTAGTGTCCCTCTGTCTGTGATATCGTCATATTGTTTTCATTTGTGGGAGGTAGGGTATCGTTTGTTTTTAAATTGTTTTATTGTTATTTCTTTGATTAAATAAATATTATTAATAATTTATTTAGTTTAAATAAATTAAGGAGAAAACATTTATTAAAGTAAATATCTTTTATTATAACCAAAAGAAAGATTATATTATTAAATATTTATTAAATAATTAATAGTTGATCTACTTGGTTCATATATTAAGGGTCAATTATAAAATAAAATGTTAATAAGAGTAATAAATGATAATAAATAAATTATTTTTGCAGCATTGTAATTAATAATAGTATTATAAAAGTTGAGTCATGAATTTGATTAGTAAATTGGGGTATGCCTTAAAAAAAAAAAAATTAATTGCGTGTGGACGGTTATAAGTAATAAATAGCAAAATTTGTGGGGAAAGGAGGGAGTCAAGTCTTTTCAGTTTCAAATTCTCAAATTAGATGAGGCGTTAGTTTTTTCAGGAGGGAAATCAGTTACTTCTAGATAGAGAAATGAGTAGATTCCTCTGGGAGAATAAGGGGGTTTTTCAGTTACTCATTTTGGTGGGGGAAACAGGCAGCCTCTTCTTTTGTTTTGTTCGGGGGATTCCACACGGGAAAGATTCATGGCAGCTGTGCAAGGAGGGAGACAGTGGATGGGGGTGGCGTAGTCACAAACAAGAATTGCTAATGGCCGATACCAGATGCGGGTGCTGCAGATGACCTCTCACACTTGGCAGATCTTGTGGTTGTGCCATCGTCCTTTTCATCTCCTCCTGGGTATGATCATCATAGCAAAGGCGAATAACACCAGAAGGGAAAATTCTTAGGAATGCTATTGTCTTGGAAAGCCGATCAGGTATGTTTGATTTTACACATGCTAACTAGTAGATTGGAAAGGTAGAAGTGGATATCGACCTTATGCTTATTGTATACGATGCTTTTTTGTGATTTTATTTCTATTGTTTCCTTGTTGCTATGGATATAAAATACCTTGTGTATCGTTTCTCCACTTATCTTTTAAGAGATGTATAGGAATGATTTATCCAGACTACATCCTCTTTATTCTGTCTATTATTAACTAACTGTGACATTCTAGTGATTAATCTGGTCTAAGATCAGTGTCATTCATTTATTTCATTTTGCAGGACTTTCTTTCCAATCTTATTGTTATTCTCTGCCTCTTAAGTTTCGTATTTGCACCTCACCTTTCTCCTTCCTTTCTGTTGTGAGGATAGCGAGTGAAATCTAATAATAATGCAAGTGAATGGCGATAGTTCCAAATTCCAATATTCACTTTCTGATATACTTGGCAACCTGTCACAGCCGCAACGCTTGAACATGGTAGGGTGTATAGATTTAAATAAACTCTCAGATTTTATCAAAACCCCAAATGTTATCCACAAGACTATGTCTTCTCACATTTTTGCAACCATAACCATCTCAAACGTGGAGGAAGCTTGGTTCGGGTGTCTTCTCTGATGCCGCCGATGAGCAGATTGTTCAAGTGAAGAAATTGAGGACCAATGAGCAGATTATTTAATTCTCTTGGTCTGCACAATGTTTCAAGCCTTTTCCAATTACCTCCGTTCAGTCGAAGCTGAGAGAAATTGATGTTATTGAATACAGTGTTTAGATGAGCTCCTTCGCGTAATCTGGTAATCTAAATTTATATAACCTCCCTGATACCTGCACTTACACATGTTCGTTGCAATTCCCAATTTAAACTTTTACCTTCACTGCATTCTTTTCATTTACCATATGGTCTTTCCCTGTGTAACGCTTATCTGCCCTTGCAAATCTAATGGTTTTATGAAGGTTAATTCGGTTTACCAA
Organism: Sequoia sempervirens; assembly: GCA_007258455.2. Taxonomy (NCBI): domain Eukaryota; kingdom Viridiplantae; phylum Streptophyta; class Pinopsida; order Cupressales; family Cupressaceae; genus Sequoia; species Sequoia sempervirens. The sequence continues at coordinate 6,930 of VDFB02007698.1, read as the reverse complement.
CTTTTACATCTATCATTCTTGCTCGTCATCTAATACTCGTATCTTTGCAATACTTAATCCACTGGTGTAAATGCCTCTTTCCACGTTTCTTCCATGACATATTATTCCTTGCCAAACTATATCCTTTCCGCCTAACTTCTTCACTGTCAATCTTGGCAGAATAAGAATATGAGCAAGGGGTTAGGGCTATCATGGAAAATAGCATTAAGTTATTTATTTTTGGATCTCACTAATGGACGTTATGTGTTCCACCATAATTATGCTCAAGTCCAAATTGGGGCGTCTCACGTGTAGTAATTATCTAAATTGTAATGGTTGCTTTATTGTGATTTATGAGTACTTCTGTCGAAATTAGGATTCAACAATATAATTGCACATGCATAAGATATATATATCTAGAAATATGAGACTCTTAATATAAATTGACAAATATTGGAATTTCATGTTTATTGTTTTGATTCAGTTAATTATTTATTTAGAAAGATATTGTTAACACTTGATTGTATATTGTAATTACAATATCTTCTTGTTGGCATTGTAGATTTACCTTAGATGTATTGTATTAAATAATCGGGATATCATCATTATTGATTAAGGTAGATTTGTTAATAAAATAGGAAAAATGATTCTTTAGACAACATATCGATACAATTATATATTTTGAAATTGTTATAAAACCTTATCTTTTAATTATTATTATTATTGTTACCAATCCAACACTCTAACCTTGCTCCTTCTGTCTGAGGAAACATATGTTCTTTTAGAATATTATTAATCATTGTATCTAATTTAGAATGGAAAGGTAGGTTAAAGATTTTAACTTGAGATTTTATTTAAATGAAAATTTAAAATATGGAGTATATATTGACCTTTTCTTATATGTTCTCTTATTTGGTAATTTAAATTTTATAGTACTAATTTTGTGATATCTTTTAATTCGTTTATATTTCTGTTAGTTTTAGAATTAAATAAATGTTATCTTAATATCTTTCTCCTCGCATGCTTTTATGTTTGGCTAATGGATAACTTGGCAAATGGGTAATGGAATTTTTCATATTATTTTTAAGACCTAGGAATCGTTATGTGAAATGAACATTTTTGTATAAACATTCATTCATGTAATTGTGTGACGTGAATATTAGTGTGATTGTTTTATATTTATAAGTTTATGAAGTAGATAGGGATATGTTGAAAATAAGAAAATTGCTTGGTTAAGATAGTTTTAGAGTTGGCTGTGTATTTTTGGATAGATGTAGGGATTATGTTAATTAGATGATTTTCTAAAAGATGACTATCTCCTTATTCTCTTTTTTGTAAATTCTCTATATGGATGCTTACTTGTTTCATGACTGATTTGAGGGTTTGAGCCAGTTGATTTGTAGATGATTATGTATTTTTATTTTATTTTATTTGAGTTTTGTTTATGGATGGAGCTCTTTTGTGTCATAAAGTTGTGATTAGATTTTGGTCCTTGCGGATGGATAGAAAGTGTTTGTGTGTTTATTATTATTATTCATTAAGTGTATCCCTGTGTTTGAGGATTGTTATGATGAATTTGTTTCAATGTATCTCTTGAGTTGTTTAGTTTCCATAGGTGATCTTGATCATTGAGTTCATATTTGATTTTGTGGTGGGGTATTTTGGGTACAAATGTGATGCTTGGTTGTGATAAGTTTATGCTTCTTGTTGTATGCAATCTTCCCACTTTTATTATATTGCTGAAACATTTAATTACATTGTTGTCATGTTGGTAGAATTTTATCAAAGGTCATTTGTTTACCAACTGTATGGGTACCTTGTGAGGAGTAAATTGAGGTCTCTCTTGGATGCCTAGTTGCATGCTTTTACCTTTGTTGTTGAAGGATTGTTTTGGATATTTCCGTATTGGTGTGAATACCTTTGGAGATTAATTTTGATTCAAGGAATCTTTTGTCATTTAAGTTGTGTTGCAATGTAATTGGGAACTTGTGTTTTGTTTATGAGTTGTGGATAGTTGATCTTTTTGAATTTCTGATTTATTTCCTATTGAAGTTAAGTATGTAGTATGGATGGAGTTGTTGATCTTATTTTGGTTTATTAACTCATTATATTTGATTTGGAAATAGTTCTTTGAGGTCTTGCAATTTATTGTTGTCAGTTCTTTGATGGGGAAACCCTAGTGTAACCTTTTAAGAGTCTTCCAGAGGCTTGTTTTTATGGTTGGTCAATGTTCTCTCTTTATGTGCCTTTGATGTGGTAAATGCTTTGGTATTTGGATCTTGAAAGGGTTGTACGAGAATTGTAAGATTGTGATTATGTGTTTATAGCGAGATGGGTAATGCCTCGCATGTTTCTCTATTGTGATCTGATGTTCTTGTTATGTTGTACAACCCTTGGATTTTGGTTTTTATGTTTTGAGTGTCTAGAGAGAGGGAGTGGCTCTAAGTGGGTGGTCGGCGCACAAAGGGGCACCAGGATAGCCCTCGTTAGAGTGAATTTAATAAGTGATAATTTAAATAATTAACTAGGGGTGGGTAGAATCACATTAAAAAAAGATAATTGATGCCTCATCCGCCTTTTAGTGCTATCACAGGCTAAAGGGGATTGAGAAGGCCGTGGTTGGCAAGATCATTGCCTTGTCTTCATGAAAGGTTAACGGTTCCACATGAGCAACCCTATAGAGCGGCGCCTTGAGATAGGTAGCCTAGATAACCATAGATGGAGGCGGTACCTTGTAGTAGGTAGCCTGGAGAATCCATGTTAAGCCATGCGATGACACTCTCCTCTAACACTCCTTCTTATGTTGTTACTTTGGAAATCCTCTGGAAGTGGGTCTTTGTCTTGAGTTGATGGATCATAGTTGTTTGAATTGATTTATGGTTTTACCCTATTTTTATCTATGGTGTATTCTATGGTCTTGTATAAATCTTGTTGGATGCTTGGGTTTCAATTTGTACCTCTATGGTAAATCGGATATGATGTTATTGTGTTGAAGCAATGCACTGAAATCGTATTAAGGTTTTGGAAGTGTTTCTATGATCATCCTTTGCTATTTCGGTTTTATCGGTTATTTCTTTGATTTATGTGATGAGATTTATGACTCTTGGATGTGGTTGATTATGCGTCATTGTAATTTTGGAGGTTATGGATACTCTTTGTATGACGCTAAGGCCTTGGTGGTTCCCTGTATGTTCTTGGTTGGAGTCTCTTTCTTGTTAGGCCTTAAAGGTGGCCTCTGACTCACATGGTTGGGTGGAACGTGCCAAGCACCCCATTGGGTCCCCAGCTGAGGATTGAGAGGTGTGGATTGGTGCTGTTGCAGTGACTCCAGAGTTGTATCTGTCTTGGAACCAGTTATGATATTGTGCATCATGTTATCTTATTAAGGAGTTTCATTCATGTGAACACTTTGTATCATTGTACTATAAATGTAAATGTTAATCTCTATGTGGAAATTAGCCATGGCGTTATTATTCACTGGTTAAGTTAATTCTGTATATGTGGCATTTATGTAATAATGCATGGTTTCTTATCAATGAATTTTCTGTGTATGTGTTATATTTTATATTGTTTACTTTATATCTTTGGGTTTATTCTTCATTGCTTTTGTATGGATCTAGTCGCGTAATGACTCTTCGTGTACCCCAAGGGATGTATGTGTTAATGAATCTATTTAAATGAAATTCATGTTATGACTTCATGTGTATTACATGTATTTTATGTTAACTAAATAAAAATAAAAAATTTAGGCCGAATTATTGTGTTGTTGTCCTTTGGGGTTCGTGATGGAGGGGCTACGCCATAATTAAGTGGGATCCACTTCTCAACCAAGCGTGCTCTCTCTTGAGGTTTCATGGTAACTACCTAGCTATTAAATCATTGTTTTTTTGCAAACAATGGAATGAATGAATATCCTACGACAAGAATTACCTTTTTTTTGAATTACCTTCTTGATGTCTTATATACTAGGTAAAGTTTAATTCCTAAGTTCTTGTTTGAATGAATTGATGGAATCATGATTATGTTTTCTTAATCACCTTTGTATGAAAAATAATAATATTTTTTTGATTTTACCAACGTTTTGTACTCTTTGTAAATAATATATTTGATGGTAAAAGATATGGCATGTTTCTCATATGATTTATATTTGAAATGAAGATTATATATGGTAATGATTTTTTTTTTCAATCTTTTATTATATATTTTTGTTGTGTGTATAATATTGTAAGAGTATCATATCTTCTTATTCTCTTCTTTATGTAGAATTGTTATTTCCTCTTTTTGTGTAAAGACTATATTTCTTGCATGAAGTGCATTTTGCATTAGCCTACTATGAGTGCATGCATGTCATTATATTTGCATTGATTATGTAGATGCATGAAATAAAATGCTAAATTTTTAGCATAGATCACTTACTTAATTACTTAGGTCCCCAAATCAAATTCTTCCCTAGGATTCATCTGACAACTATTGCAAGTATGAGCAAGTTTGGTGGTGTTATCATTAATGGTGTTATTGATGTCAACACAGTTCAGTATATCGCAGATTGTACATACATAGCCAAGATGTTGTTGAGATGTTGTGAATACATGGAGAAATCTTTTTAGTGTTGTTGATATGTTGGTTTGATATGTTTTGAAGTGATTTTGAGAAATTTAAATAAATAAAAGAAGTCAAAATGATGAAAGTGTTTTGAGTGTGCTTCGGTATGTGCTCTTCATTTCTCCTATGTTGATCCTATGCTTTTGTGGATCTGAAGGTTTGATAATGGTGATTTAGTGGTGATACCTCCTATGTATTAGCTTATGGTTTGATGGTACATGAAAGTTATGTTCACCAGTATGTGAACTGTTCTGGTAAAGTTGGTCTTCTATGGACTAGAAAAAATATTGTTGCTCTACATTTTTCCTCTATTTTGTTTCAGATCTTGTAGATCTAGAATATGTCTTGTGAAGGTCTCTTTTGTGCCCTAGCAAAGTGGCTAAGAGATTGGTCATCCAAAAGTCATGTTTCAGTATTTCAGTGTGAGTTTATATAGTCCGGTTGGATTGGTGAAAGATGTTCAATGATTGAAGTTTTTTGTCTTTACTACAAATGTATATGGAGGATTCTGAAGTGTATCCTTATGCATAAGGAAGTGTGTCATGGTGTTCACATGTCATCCTCTTATTGGGAAGCGTGTACATCAGTGATTATTTTTGTTTTTATTAGGTTTGGAAACTTGGTGTTTACATTTCATTCAAAGAATAAAACTTAATTAAGGAAGCATGTGGTTGTTTCAAGATATTATTTTTGGTCTTGAAAAATGTTTTTTATTGGTCCACTCTTATTCCTTTCCACTGCAAGAATTTTGAGTTGTCAGCCTATTTTAAATTTATAAATAAGGTATTTGTGGCCGACCTTGAATAAAGTTTATGAGGTTGAGGATGGTATAAAAGCAAGTTGAATTATGAATATTTGTACGACAATGTGATGCAAAGTGATGAAAGTGAGCCACAAATCATAAGAGCAGAAGTGTGTGTGTGAGTTGTGACAGCAATTCATCATTGTGTTGAAGGTAGTGAGCTGAAGATTTTTGCAATCCCATGGATGTGCATTAATTGTTGTGGTGGATCTTTTTGTTTTCTTTTGTATCTATATGTAGTGAGCCTCCCTATTGGATAGTGAGTCCTTTCTGTAGACAGTGAGTCCCTTTTGTAGGAAGTGAGCCTTTGTACTTAGAAAGTGAGCCCTCTTCTGGGAAATGAGCCTTTGTATTTTGTTTATAATATTTTATATTATGATTTAACCCTCACCATGGTTTTTCCCTCATTAGGTTTTCAAAGTAAAAATCTGGTGTTCATTGTGTTGATTTGCTTTCTATTATTTGTGTTTCATGCTCTTAATTAATAACAAAATAGTGTGGTTGTGGAAATAATAAGTGTTGAGTTTTAAGTTTGAATTGTGTGAAAACTAATTCACCCCCCCTCTTAGTTGTCCTATGCTTGTTTAACAATTGGTATCAGAGCTTTGGTTCCTTGTTGTTGAGCTTATCTGCTTAAGGAAGATTTGATGGCACATAAGTTGGAAATCCCTATGTTTGATGGAACTGACTACAATGACTAGAAGGGGCATATGAAAGGAAATATTATCTCCTTTGGTTTCAAGACCTAGAAAGCTGTTGAGACAAAGTATACACCCCCATTTAGTGGTATTACTACCACATATGAGATCTCTGCTTATGAAGAAAATGAGAAGGTGAAGTATGCTATTTGTAGTGTTTTATCTAAAAATGAGTGAGCGAAGGTTTCTTCTTTGGAAATTTCATATGAAGTCTAGAAGAAGTTGGAAGATATGTATGAAGGAAATAAAAGAGTGAAATTGACAAAGAAGGTGAAGAGTTTATAAGTTTCTTTCAAAGGGTTGAACTGAACGTAAATGAAGTTAGAAATCAAGGAGGAAAACTAACAGATGAAGATATAATTGAGAAGATCTTGATAACCTTACTAGAGTGCTATAGTGATAAGATCTTTGTTATTGAAGAAGTATATAATCCTAAGACATACATTTTGGAATAGTTGTTCAACACCTTGCAAGAATTTGAGTTGAGGAAGTTCTAGAAAGATGAGAAGATAGAAGAAAAGACAAACAAAATTTAAGGCATTGAAGATTGAAGAGGAACTGGATAGTGATGGTTTTGATGAGTTGGAAGAAAACTTCACCACGAAGCTGAAGAAAGGCACTAGAAAGTATAAAAGTATGTTTCCCTTTAAATTTTTTAGTTGTGGTAATGTTGGTCATTATGCTTCAAGATGTGTGAATAGAGTTGTGCATAAGAAGAACAAGGATTATAAGGATAGGAAGGATAAGAAATATAATAAGTTTTACTATGCTAAAGAAGAAGGAAGAATTTCTGATGATGAGTCTGAGAATGAGGTTGAAAACAATGAATGCTTATTCTTAGATTTGGAA